>OVBB01000158.1:0-40701 GCA_900406415.1 Isatis lusitanica
CCTGGATGAAAAAGTATTACCTTTCTGTGATCAGATCATGTCTCTCTTAATTCAGAACCTTCGAAGTGATGCACTCCACAGATCGGTGAAACCTCCGATATTCTCGTCTTTTGGAGACATTGCTCTGGCGATTGGTGCGCAGTTTGAGAGGTATGTAGGTCCAGCTCTTCAGATCATGCAAGGCGCTGCTGAAGTGTGTGCTCAGATGGACACCCTTGACGAGGATCTTATGGATTATGCAAACCAACTCCGGAGAAGCATCTTTGAGGCTTACTCTGGGATACTACAAGGGTTCAAAGACGCGAAGGCTGAGCTCATGTTGCCATACGCTCAACATCTCTTGCAGTTTGTTGAACTTGTGTCCAAAGATTCCCTCAGGTTCGTATCAATCACTTTATATGTCTTCTGGTTATAACACTGCACAGTAACTTGAAACTAATTACTGGGTTTTTTGGTTTGTTTCTGGGAGCAGGGATGAGAGCGTGACAAAAGCCGCGGTTGCAGCAATGGGTGATCTTGCGGATGTTTTAGGAGAGAACACGAAACATTTGTTCAACAACTTCACCTTCTGTGGTGAGTTCCTCAATGAGTGTCTCGAATCTGAGGATGAAGAGCTCAAGGTCACTGCACGCTGGACTCAAGGAATGATCGCAAGACTCATGGTCACATCATAATACTAAGCGTCCGAGTTTCCTTCTCTCTTAAAAAATTGAATGAATCGTTACGGGTCTTCTTTCCTCTTTCTCTCTATCGACTGATGTGAATAGCGGTTAAGGGGTTATTGGGAAAAAAGTATATTTATTGCTCTTAGGCCATCTCTGTTTTGAGGCCCCTCTCTTATTTGTTTATCTTGTAGAAGTGAAGTCAAAACTCCATTTTCTTAGTCAATGTATCATCATCATCCACTTATCGGTGGTCGCTTCTGGATGAATTGCGTCTGCTTTGTTTTGTTTAGCTTCAAATATGCAGAACATTGTGCTGGATCGGATCATGTTTGAGAATTGCGATATAGGTGGTATATAGTGTGATAAATGTGTTATATTGGGGGTGGAAATCCAAAATATATAAAATTATGGATACTTATGTAAAGAAAGACTCGAAACTGGCTTATATAAAGACTCTTAACGGGCTTAACGGGCTTAACGGGCTTAACGGGCTTAACGGGCTTAACGGTAGAGAGCAGTGGGCCTGTCGAACCAAACAGTATGGTGTTTATGTGAAGGGCTTGCGCAAATCTTGCCGTTTCGTAGAAGGTTTTCATAGTGTAAAACCTTTTGTTCATTTCGGATTAAACCCCAAGCACGAGCACCGAATTTGTGAACTTGAAAAGAAACTTGGTCGTCAATGGCGTCTGCACTATGTAGAACCGCAAGGCGCCTTCGTCCTGTTCAACTTTGTCGTCGAATTCGCGCCTCAAACGATCTACTGTATCCGTCGTCTACATCTCCGGCGTGCATCTCCGATGCGCTTCGTCATGGAGATTTTTCTCTTCCTCGATCGGTTCGGCATTTTATTTCTCATTTGTTTCGTTTTCTAAATCTGTTAGGTTTCGGGCCCATATACTGCGATGTTTCTCCTGCAGTTTGTCTCACTTAGCTGTGGAATCGAACGGTTGAAGATGGATCAGAGATGTTTGCTGAGCACTTCCGCTTCCGATACAACCTTGAAGCCTAACTCTGGTAATCCGGAAACAAAATCTTCCGGCGAAAACGAGAAGTCTGGAGGATCTGAGAGCTCCGATCAGAAAAACGACCGTACTTCCGGAAAAGACGTTCGTGGAGCGGTAAAGTCTCTTTTTCCTTTTCGGCAGCTGTTTCCTTTAACGTTTATGAATTATGATGTTTGATTGGGAAATTTCGGCAACTACAGCCCGTTTCATGGATGAGCTTTTTCTTGCTGTTTGCTACTGGAGCCGGATTGGTCTACTACTATGATCGGGAAAAGAAACGTCATATCGAAGGTACTAATCTATGGTGAGATTATTTTTCAACATGAAACCTAGTCAGAACCTGATGCTGTAGACTATCATTACGTGACTTTGCATCGCTCCCAAACGAGCTCTCAGTATCTTGCATCATGGAGTCCATTTGTGGTAATGGAGTTCTGAAATGTATTGCAGAAGCTCTCCATATTGAATGCATGCCTTAGCCCTTGCAAAATATCAGTTCAACTAAACTACTGATCTGGTTAGTTATCAAATTGACCTCGTAGAGGAACTTGATTACATCAACCACTCTTTAAATGCTTAGTGGTTTCACGTTGAATTCCATTATCTTCTGAAATCTTGTTGCTTTTCTCTATTCTTCTTTGTATACTGACTCGGGTTCTTGTTGCCTTAGATATAAATACCAACTCTAAAGCCGTCAAGGAGGGACCATCTGCTGGAAAAGCAGCCATTGGAGGACCATTCAGCCTTATAAGGGACGATGGGAAACGTATTACGGAGAAAGACTTGATGGGAAAATGGACAATCTTATACTTTGGGTTCACTCATTGTCCTGATATCTGTCCTGACGAGCTTATTAAGCTAGCTGCTGCCATTGACAAAATAAGTGTGTTGTCGACATTTTCTTTTTTTCATTGGTTTGGTTTTTACATTTGTTGATTCGTTCTCTAAAGTTCTATCACATTTACGCAGAGGAAAAGTCCGGAGTAGATGTGGTGCCGGTCTTTATCTCTGTGGATCCTGAAAGAGACACAGTTCAGCAAGTACATGAATATGTCAAAGGTAGATTATCTTTTTTAACTCCGTAAGATTCATTCGTTTTTTTCTTTATGAAAATTCATATAATTTAAATATTTCTTGTAGAATTTCATCCGAAATTGATCGGGTTAACTGGTAGCCCTGAAGAAATCAAATCGGTGGCCCGTTCTTACCGGGTTTACTACATGAAGACAGAAGAGGAAGATTCAGACTATCTCGTTGATCACTCTATAGTCATGTACGTGTACATATTATCCCTTTACACAGTATTTATTCTATGTCGTTACAGTCCTGTAATATATGTATCTTTGTCTTGTATTTTGGCTCAGTAGTGTTTTGATCTTTACTTTCTGAGTTGGAGTTTTAATATAAAGAACATGTTGTGTTGTGGGTGAAGGTACTTGATGAGTCCGGAGATGAATTTTGTGAAATTCTACGGGAAGAATCATGATGTTGACTCTTTGACCGAGGGCGTTGTAAAAGAGATTCGACAGTACCGGAAGTGAAGAGCCTGGGGAAGAACACTTGAAGAAAAAGTGATTAATATTACATAATTGGCATTTTGGATTTCTTGGTCATCATTAATAAGAATTTCTCAGTACACGGAGCTTGTGTTTCCATGAAAAGGCCGCTTTTGTTTCAGCCGATCTTGCCCAAGAGAACATGGTTAAGCCATGTCTGATAAATTGATCCAGCCTTCAATATATGGGTTTTTAACGCCTAAAAGCTCGATATTTTGCATAAACCAATCTCGAATCAAGCCATTACCAAGTGGAAATGTTTCCTAAAAGGCTATAACTATTTATTTTGTCGTCATTGTTTATTACTCATTTACCTAGTGTCTATATAAAATCTTGGTAAAAAGTGTTACACAACCAAGAGGAAATCAGAGTACAAGAGATGTGCAACAGTTTTAACTTTCTGAACAATCGGCATAGATATTATTGTGGTGAAAATGAAAAATGATCGGCCGAGTATGAATCATGTATGCGATCGAAAATTTTGGAAATTGTTCTGCATCAGTTGAAACTGTAATACATCAACAGAATAAAGAAGAAAAGTGAAGAATGAAACTCAACCACTCCGACCTTTTTTTTCATATATTGTTAGACCTCTTGGGACACGACAGACCCGGATATATATTTCGTTTCATGTTTTGTTTTTGAAACATTGGGACAAAAAAACGATGTATTGAAAGAATGAGCTGACACTTTAAACTCGAGCACAAGGAAGTAAGAAGTTGTTGTACCGACGCCCTCCTTTTGTCCTTGTAGGGCAAAAAAATCGCACGCGGAGCTAAAAGAGACGCACCTCACCAAAGACATGTACATAGTTTCCTCAAACCGCCAAGGTCGCAGAGGAGACAATGCACACCCATCAAATCCGTAACGGTAAAGAGAAGAAAAGTTCACTCACCTGAACAGATATGACGAAGTAGCAAGTCAGATCAATATAGTGGAGATACATCACTATACTCGATACAAAAGATTTTATCAGAAATAAACGAAAACCCTGAAAAATTCACTTATCAGAAGGAAGAATAGTGAAATCAGATACTCACTTGAATACTGATGCTCATTAAGAGATATGGAAACAAACAATGAAGAGGCAAAAACGTATTGTAATCACGGCAGTTTTAAGGCTTGCTTCACTTGTGCAAGCTCTGATGGGTGCATCCTACTAATGGCAGAATTAAAGGCATCTCCGTGAAGTGTAGAACATGTCTGAAGGTTCTCACGCATTGAGTTCTCCAGTGATATCTGGTAGATTGGATCCGAGACTTTGATCTTATAATAAGATTAAAAAAAGAAGGAACGGGTTTGGAATCAGTCTTTTGTGGAAGCTGGTTCGTTAAGACAACAAAAGAGGAATTATTAAACTTTTTACCTGACTTTTCCGTAACTCTTTGCTAGGCGGAGTTTCTTCTCCTTGGGACCTGCTTGAACTCATGTCACCGCTGGAATTTATAAATCGTATGTTTTTCAGATAAGAATACTTTTTAACTGTTGTTAACAGTTCAATAAAAAATCACAAACTTGGCTTGGAATCTATATACTTCTACAAGCAATTTAACTTAATATAACCTTGATTCTTCTTCTGTTAGATCTTTATCTCCACCAAGGATTACACTGGTGCATGTACTGTTTCCAGAAACACGATGAATTATCTAACATATATACATAAATCAAGTTGTTACTATTCGATGTGCAAGCATGTACCTGAGTATTTGATCAAGCTTGTCAAGAACTTGAGGCATTCGAAGGGTAAGTATTATGGACAGAGCCAATCCAAATGTTTTTTTTTGCATGGGAGACGCATGATCCACCTGCACAAGAGTGGATGTAATAACAAAATTAGTCGGATCATGCGCATTGCAACATTGTAGATCACTTCGGAAACGATCTATGCTTATGGTTAAAAAGGAAAAATCCTTTAACAACATGAAAGATTCCCGCAAGCCATTTTAAAACCAGTTATTGTTCAAGATACGTTCTAAACTCACTTTGTCAAGCCAAACGTCGATGAGGCAAAGGAGTATGTTGTCTTCGATTGTGACCCCTGCTTGTTGGAGTAACAATGATAGAGATGACTCAGATGTTAGCTGGGCCAAATATGTAGTGTTCATCACTAGAATCCGTGCCAGAATAGCAGCTGAGGACGCTTTAACTGCAGTCTTGGATGGATCTCTGTCATCTCCTCCACTCAAGCAAATAATCACCAGTTTCTACCACAAACCAACTTTATTAAATGTTTCAAGGAGGAATATTGTTTCAAGGTTCCTTGAATAAAAGAAAACTAGAAATTTACTTGCAAACAGCTGTTGATGAGAGGAGGCACTTCAACAGGAAAACACTGTTCAATACAAGAGCAAATGTTTACATCAAGACGTTGTTATTTGTCCAAACTTTCATACATATACACATATATAGAAAGTCATGACAAACAGTTTACAAAAGATATGTATACGACAAAAGTTCCATCACTGGTCAATTTATATGTATACCAAAAGATAAGGGTATGTGATTGAAAGGATAAATGCAGCGTAAATACAAACTTAACAGAAGAATAAGTTTCATATGAAAATTTTTTGCTATCTCCACGAGTTGAGCAAAAAATTGGGAAACTGGGAAATTAAACGCACCTGAACTAAGATGTCAATCACCGGAAGAATCGAGAGTAACCCCTTATCATTTACATTTCCAACAATAAGATCAAGAATCTTTGCGACACTTGAAGCATGCATATTTAGAAATTCCCCTCCATCCAAAATGATGTACGATTCCATGATACTGACAGCAACCTACTTTTGGTTAAAATGTTAGTGAAAAATTTTCGGGGGCATATGGTCAATTTGAATGTCTAAAGGTATCATTGACTGATTGACACAACATGTTTCAGTAGATCTGAGCAGGCAACTTTAGGTTATTACTGAATCAAAACGTCAACTCTTGAAAGCTTAAAAATCTAACCTGTAAATGATCAAAACTTCTTTCAATGATTTCCACCATATAGGGAAAGCATGCTAATAGCTGGGGCACCATCATAGGAGCATAGGAAAGTGTAATTTCCCATAACTGCATATGTAGCGCAGTGTCATTTTTGTATAGCATTGTATCAGCAGAAAAGAAAGGTATACATCTTATGAAGTGAAAACTTACTGCCATGCTATCTTCCAGAAGGTTGAGTGCATCAGGGCTATTAATGTCAATGCCCTTTTGGAGTATTGGGAGCAATATGCTATAGCAAATAGGAGACTGATAACCAAGCGCAATCACAAAATTCCGCAGTGCAACAAGAAGCTGAATCTGCAGAAGGCTTTCACCAGAAGATTCCTCCCACACCTGTTCTTAAGTCAAGCACACAGATAATAAGATATCATTTGCGCACCAAGATAAGAAGAATAAACATATACAGAAAAGAATGCCATTATACCTTGTGGAAGAATTGCACCAACTTTTGTGCGTACGGAATGACTTCACTAACATGGCCAATAAGAACAGAAATCAAGTTCAGAACTTGAACCTGAGCAAAAAGGAAGGATCGTTAGATGAAAAGATAGAGACCCACATGCGTCGCTGGAGAAAGAAGAATGGCAAGAATGGAGTGCTATAATGAGTTTGAGGCAGCTATATCATGTACCTTCGAATCAAACTCTTGAACTTCCTCAACCATTTTGAAACATGACTCCCAACAGACTGGAAGAAGATCAAGAAAACTTTGCTCCGAAAAATTCGCATCCTCAACGTGTAAGCATAATGACCTACTAGCTGCCAGCTACAGACGTAAACAGACAATCTCAGAGGTAGCTAAAAGACAAAAATAAAAATCGGGGAAGAAAATCCGACCTCAATGCAACATAGAAAGATTAAGGCAACAGAAATGAGATAGGATGAGATTACCTTGACAGCAAGGTCATTGTCTTGCAACAATTTTATCAAAGCACAATACACTGCTCTTTTTGTGTCATCTTTAATCTGAAAGTAATTATCATCAGCCATCAATGGACAAATTTTCAACCAAATAAAAAATTAAGGAAAACTATGGTAGAGAAGATAACAAAACTCAACCGGGAGACTAATCCTAGTAGCCTCTTGTTGCAAAATAGCCAAAAAATTCTGTTGTTAGATGATTTTTACTCATTAACTCAACTTATTCGGACAATATATTACTACATTTTGCATATTATGCTATAATCATCGTTCATGCAATTATAAGATGCAACTTCCTCTAAGCATGGTCAATATTTGCAGCATAAAAAATTGTAAAGTCGAAGTAAATCAGCACTACCTCTGAAACCCAATGTCCCAATATCATAGCAACTTTTCGGTGTATGATACGCCTATTTGGATGGTCATTTGACAGCTCAAGGGATAGTGCACCATTGAACCTGCAGCCACATCACCCGATCAATAAGAAGGGCACGTTATTTACTTGACTAATAAAAAACTCATATCACATTCTGCTGGCTGGCAAAATGAAGGTTCCGTTGCGAATCACACAGCCATGTTTAAAGGAGATGAAAAACGTCTAGACATTTGAAGATCAAGAGCATACCAATCTCTGAAATTAAGATAATTCGAGAGCTCATAGTAGACATATGCAGTAGCAGCATATGCGGCATCTTTAAGAAGCAGCGCTGGTGTTATTTCCGTTACAGAAGGAGGGCAGTTATTCATTGCCTCTTGAAGGATGGACACAACAATAGGTCCTAGCAGCTGTTCACAATATTGGAGACAGAAAGAGTAAGAATCAATTTATATCAATAGCAGAGTTCTTATCTCTCATTTTTGTGGTTTAAAATCAGCAGATTACTTTTCTCTTTTTTTTTTGGGTTAGGTGTAGCAGACTTTTCAGAACAGGATGAAGTGCTTATCACTATCTGCTACTTACTTGGCTGTAGTTCTCAAACAAAACCATATATAGAGCTTCAGCACAAGGCCTCAATTTCTCAGACCACTGAATCATGTCCTGCTCATGATGAAAGGACTCAGGGTTCTGGTACCACTCCTCTAGGTCACTTGCTGTTAGAACAAAATACCTGTTGGAATGTTGATGATTGAACTTTAGCAAACTTTTTTTCCAGGCATCGTTCATACGACACTCAAAATTCAAATTCCCACAATAAGAACTAAGGCAGGAAATTATACGAAACTAACAGCGCTGCAGCATGGTAAGTAAGAGAGAGCCAAATAATTTGGATTCACACATCTTATCGTTTGTTAGGGTGTTACCTTCTCACTAGTATGTTGCACAAAAGAACTATCCTTTCATTGGGTAAAAGTGAAGACACAATGCCACTAACTGTGTTTGAAGCATTCTTCTTCCTCTGCTCAAATGTAACTCCATTTTCATCCATCACGCGACCAGTTAGACTAGGCTTATACTCTTTACATTCAAGCACAGATTTCACCATCACCATACACTGAATAAAAAACTCTTCAAACGGCAACGATGCCTGTTCAGGATCTGTTATCTTGTTTAAGCAAAAATCCACTACGACTGGAAGCACACATTTATCTCCAAACGAATAAGGATGTCTGCTTTGAATTGCGGCTAACACTTTCATCAGCTTGACACATGCCTTCTTTACAAACCCCCAGAATTTAGGATCTCGATTCTGAAAAGAAGAATCTGCACGAAGACTCCAAACAAGTTAGCAAAGTGTATATATGTGGAGTGACAGGTTGAGGCGAAGAAACGGAGGAAAAAAATCCTCTTTAAGACAGAGTTCTAGGTGCTTTTGTCATATGCATGAGAAAAAAGTGTCCAAAAGCTAAAAACAAACTCACAATATGGAAGAAACGATTGAACCGCATTCAAGAGCACAGGAGAGACTTCTTTCACTGGCTTAATCTCCTGCGAGAAAAGAGATAGAATTATATCATATATCTGCGTGTAGAGTAAGTGTCTGAGAGCAATAGCGAATTCTATATTTCGAGATACTTAACAAATCTATTAATTTTATAATTTCAGCTTAAATATTGGAAGATATCAGGAGAAATGGGGGTCAACGGAACACATATCCGGTGAAAATATACCACTAGTTCATAATAGGAAGATAGATGATCACGGATGTAATAGTGAACTATAAAGTCTAGTGTATCTACCTGTATACATTTGGCATCGCTTTGGAATCCTGAAATGATGAGTTGGCGCACTATTTTCAAACATAAAAACCACCTCTCACAAGTCAGAAAAAGCTCATCGTGATGCTGCTCGGCACTAGTTGAACCATAGCTCTGAGCCATAGTTGAAAAGCCACGCAAAATTGTTTGGACATCAGTTTGCCAAAGGTGCCAACTAAAGTCGAAGAGTTGTGACGAGATCTGCCAACAAAACAAACTGGACCTTATCCTTAACTAAAGCAAAAACCCAAGCTTTGGTTCTATAATAATTCCATGCAAGGGGGAAAGAAATTGATAAGAGGATGAAGACATAGTAGCAGACACACCTCAGCGAAATTTCTCTGATCTGCCGTGAGACGTTTAGTGGACAACTCCTTTAGGGTCCGAAAAAGAATCATAAAGATTCTGTGAGAAGCAAGAACATCAGCTGAGCGAAGCTGTTGCGCTAGTACCGAAAAGAGGTCCGGCCTGACAGCATCAAGCATGAGAAACCAAATCAATGCATAGAGTAAGCAAATCAAGGAAGATACTGTGACCAATTAATATGAATTATGAAGTAAATGCTGACCATTCCCTAGGATAATCAAAGCGGGCTATCTTCGATATGAGAAGAGCCAACATTTCCGCAATCTGCCACAAAGCAAACAAAGTGAGATACATTTCCGCTATATGCTGTAGTTGATGCAGCCTTTAACTACGGGAAAGCAAACCAGTCTTCAACAAACCAAGCAAACGTTACAACACCTTGTAGTTCTCTTCTCTCAAGTGAGACAACAATTTCTGCCTCAGATGAATCTTCTCCTCGTTGCTTATACCCCTGTGATAATTGCCAGCAAGAGTGTCACTGTCAATGACTAAGAAATAGGGCAGTAGCTTTACAGAGCTGAACCAGTGATAATGGTGAACTTACGGAGAATTTCGCCTGCTCTTCCAATGACGGTTGATACTGTTCTTGAAATATACAGATGCCATCAACCTGACGTCCACATGAGACACCAAATCCGTGGATGTGATTACTTCCTGCAACCAAACGAGAGCAAATGAGCGACTAAAATCGGGCTCGCATTAGCTGAAACCACAAGAGCATAGCTTAGAAGCGCACCATGAGGCAGGAGCAGAAACCAGGTCTGCTCTCCGACTGAGACAGAGCCGCCTCCGCCGGACGCCGAATGGCCTCGTCTCCGCTCATAGAATTTGCTAGCAATGAGTACATAGCCGGTAAATCGGAAGCTGACAACGCCATCAGAGCTAGCTCCGCTCTCCTCCCAACACGAAGGACAACACTCTTAACTAGATCCGACGAAATCCTTGACCTAGTAATCTAAGGAAGCGTCGAGGATGAACCCTAGGGGTTTGGGCAGCGAACAGAGACGACCAGAATAAAATCTCACGGCGGAGAAAAAAAAGCGAAGCTAGTAAGAGACACAGAGAGAATAAAAAGAAGATCGTCTCCTTCCACGTCGTCTTCTTTCTCCGTCTTTCAACTTCTCTTAAGCTCTTTAAAACATGTAACAACAATGCACAAGGAGGAAAATGAGAATATTTCTTTTCCTTTTTCACAGTCGAAGGAAAAAAAAACTTACCGTCGCACTGATCGGATTCCGATCTCCCGGCCGGAGACTTTTAACTTGGGCCGATCACATAAAATTTGTCAAAAATCAAAAGGCCCAATTCTTATAGCGCGTGATTTGGGGGGCGCGTGACCGCAATCGGAAAATAATCTTTCGCTTACTAGAATCTTATTGGTCGAGATACGTGGGACATCATCATTTTCGCCACGTGTATGTACCCGCCTTAAATTAAAACTGGAAGCCACCAGAACTTATTTTCGGAAAATACAGAATAGCCCCAAAATGTTTGTACTGACTAATTTCCCCCACCATCTTCTTAACATAATTTACGAATTTCGTGTCTTTTTGTAACTTTCTCAAGAAAATGGGAAACATTCTAAATTAATTGGTAGTGTAAAGACCATTCGAAAAATACGCTATTCTTCTTTAAACCCTGCGAACCTATATAAGGAAATATCCTTTCTCGATTTTTCCCGAAGCGTAGAGCTCTGTGAACAATATAAACCGTTCGGAAGAAGAAGAAAAGAAGAAGAAGATTCGCAGGCTATTCGATGGGGATGGTGAAGACGCGGTTGGCGATATCTGTTGTTCTTGTCTCGACATTGTTGTTGTTGAAGGCAGAAGCGAAAAGCGTTGATCCGTACAAGGTATTCCTTTTCTTCTTTTTCACATTTTCACAGATTTTTTTTTTGTATTCAAAATTGAGGTCCGTCTCGTTTTGGGTTTTCTTAATTCTTTTGATTGGGGGCGGAAATTCTGCTTTCCTTTGATTGTCTCCCCTGTAGTTGAAGTTTTCCTTTAGTTCCCAATGATGGGTTTCGACTATAATTGCAAACTTGGGATTCGTATTGGGAGGACTCGGGGTAGCACTCAAATTAAAAGGAAAGATTTTTTATTTGATTAGGTAATTTAGATACGTTTATGTGACTTTTCAGGTTCTTGGAGTATCTCGGGATGCAAAGCAGCGTGAAATCCAGAAAGCTTTCCACAAGTGCGTACTCTTCTATTCTACTCACTGGTTTAGTCAAGAATTCAAATTAGTGATCAACATCTCAAATTCTGTGTAAACTCATATAGATTGTTATTTGTAGGCAATCTCTGAAATATCATCCAGATAAAAACAAAAACAAGGGTGCGCAGGAGAAGTTTGCTGAGATTAATAATGGTGGGTATCTAATTTCCTAGCATCTCCTTCATTACTTCATTGATATTCGGAAAGTTTGTTCTTGCTTTGTAGCCATGGGTTAATCGCTTAAACGGAATGTGTGTTGATCTGGCTTTGACAAGTTTAAACCCTGGTTTATGTACAACAGCTTATGAGATCTTATCTGATGAAGAGAAGAGGAAAAACTATGATCTTTACGGAGATGAAAAGGGACAGCCTGGATTTGAATCGGGCTATCCCGGAGGTAATGGACAGAGTGGTGGGTTTAATTTTGGAGGACCAGGTGGATGGCAGAATATGGGCGGTGGGGGCGGTTCCAAATCGTTTTCCTTCTCATTTGGCGGTGGCAGTGGCGGTCCTAGTGCAAACTCCTTCGGTTTTGGGATGGATGATATCTTTTCCATGTTTTCTGGAGGTAGCTCTAAAGGAAGAGATCAGTTTGGTGGATTTGGTGGATTCGGTGGCTCATCGAAGGCTGAATCTGGGTCAAAGAGCGGTTCGGCGGCAACTATTAAAACCATAACTTCTCAGGTTTATAAGAAGGAAATTGTGGACCAAGGGATGACTTGGCTTTTGCTGTCTCATCTTCCATCTCAAAGGGGAACCCAATACCATGAATCGATCATAGAGGAAGTTGCTGAGTCATTGCAAGGAGCGTTAAAGGTAGAAAACATGTGCTTGCTGAGTTTTGGGTTTTAGTACTAGAAGAAAAGCTTAGTTAATTCTAGTTGTGAACATGGTTGATCTTCATGTTTCCTGTTTTGGGTTTTGGTTTTGGTTGTTTACATGATTTATTTTTTTGTCAACAGGTTGGGCGTATAAATTGTGAAACAGAATCCTCTCTTTGCAAACAACTTGGCATAGTTCCTCGTAGGGCTCCAAGGTTATTCGTTTATTCATACACATCAAGTGGAAAACCTACCCTAGCAGAATACACTGAAGAGCTTGTTGCCAAGAAGGTGAAAAGCTTCTGCCAGGAACATCTACCGAGATTCTCAAAAAGGATTGACCTGAATACCTTCGATATCTCTGCTGTTAGCTCCCAAAGGACTCCTAAAGTTATGCTTCTGTCGACAAAGAAAGACACTCCTGTCATCTGGCGTGTTCTTAGTGGCTTGTACAATGGACGCTTTGTCTTCTACAACACAGAGGTGCGTTACGTTTTGGCTTTAAGTTCCGCTTACCATTATCGTTTCTTTGAGCCTGCTGGTCCTATATCGTATGGGTGGTTTCCTGGTTCACGATTTCAGACAAGATAGCAAATTGGAGCTAAAGCATAGTCTTTTCATGATTGTGTAGGTGCATGATACTTCTGATCCGAAGATCCAGAAATTGGGAGTGGACGCATTTCCAGCAATAGTTGGCTGGCTATCGAATGGGGAGAAGCAAGTCTTGAAAACAGGAATCACTGTGAAAAATGTGAAATCAGCCGTCCAGGAAATTGGTAAATTGCTAGAAGGTTTTGAGAAAAAGAACAAAAAGGTTGCTTCTAACAGTCAGTCGGGCCAAGCACAGAGCGAGTCGGTAGAAAGGGTACATCTTCTCTCAAGAACAAATTTCGATTCCATTTGTGGAGAGAACATTCCTGTTTGTATTATCGGTGCCTTCAGATCTTCACAGGGTAAAGAGAAGCTGCACTCAGTATTGTCCAAGGTAAGCAGATATTCAGCCCTGTTTTCAAAAGACTGAATATGATAGTTAAACACAGTCTCCCGGTAAATGGCAAGAAGTGAAAAATGAGTGCTTGATTTGTGGGTTTTTGTCTTCAAGCCATTGTCTTTTGGTGACTTGATTGATCAATAATCCCCTGGCTCTACTCTTTGTCCAGGTGTCACAGAAATCAATGTCTAGACGACAAGCTTCGGCGACTGGTTCTCAGGACACAGTTTCCTATTCTCTTCTAGACGCGGCAAAACAATCTCCGTTCTTGAGTTCATTTGACAAGTCGGAGTTCAAAACATCTGATAAGCTTCTAATAGCTTACAAGCCTCGACGAGGTAAGTTTGCCACGTTTAAAGGCGACATGACTATGGAAGAAGTTGAGAAATTCGTAGCGGCTGTTCTTAACGGAGACATACAGTTCACAAAGACAAGACAGAAACCTCAGATCAAATGAAATGTTTGCTTCGCCAGGGGTTAGTTTTCAGAGATGTACATCGTGTTATTGAGAAGAGAAGGTTACTCTTTCATGTTTCCTGTGTTGCAAGCTACAAGCTACTTGTTGTAGTTCTTGCACTTGCAATGCAGAGAGAAGTTTGTGTATTGTTAGTGTCACAGAGACGTGAGTGAAATAGTTTTACAGGAGTAGATTTACGTGAACATGGAACTGGGTTAATTTTTGTAATTATTCCAAATGTATGAACTCTTGAGCATAATGCTTTAAAAGAAGAAAGTATTATCGTTGGTTCGTGCAAATAGAGACCATTTTCAGATTTGCGATAAAAATAACCTTCTTCAGGTAACAAATATGTTCTATTTTTGGTAATTGGTAGTGGTCAACTATACTCTACATATTATACTTTTACCACAAGGCAACGAAAGCGGAAATGGAGATCACTAAGACCATACACACACCCACTCTTTCAGTTTCTTGGCCCTCCAGATAGTTGGTTCTCATTTCCTAAATCTATCCGCCTTTTGTGAGTGCAACGATTTTAATGGACACGTGTAAAAAACCAGCAAACGGCGACGTCGGTCTCGCTCCAACAGTTCCACCACACTCCGTCGTCACTGGCTCCTCCGGTGCAACTCTCGGTCGGCATTTGGCTCGCCGTCTCGTCGAGATCGGCGTCAATGATGTCTTCTCAGTCCCCGGCGACTTCAATCTCACGTTGCTTGACCATCTCATAGCCGAGCCCGGTCTTAATCTCGTCGGCTGCTGCAACGAGCTTAACGCTGGCTACGCCGCCGATGGCTACGCTCGATCACGCGGTGTTGGCGCTTGCGTTGTCACTTTCACCGTCGGCGGACTCAGCGTTATAAACGCGATCGCAGGCGCTTACAGCGAGAATCTGCCGTTGATCTGTATTGTCGGAGGTCCGAACTCGAACGACTATGGCACTAACAGGATTCTTCATCACACCATTGGTTTATCTGATTTCAGCCAAGAGCTTAGATGTTTCCAGGCTGTGACTTGCCATCAGGTAAATCCAAATTCAAATTTGGACAATGTGTTCCTCACTTTTCCTCTTTGAATTCAACTCCATTAAATTGTCTTAATATCTTGTGTTTTTATTCATATCCGATTTGTTGCAATGTGAGTAACATCACTGAATCTGGACGTTAAACTTTTTTTCTCTGGTGTGTTCCTCAGGCCGTGGTGAATAACTTGGAAGACGCACATGAACAGATCGACAAGGCCATATCGATGGCTATGAATGAGAGCAAACCTGTGTATATCAGCATCAGCTGCAACTTGGCTGCAATTAACCATCCTACATTCAGAAGCGATCCCGTCCCATTTTCTCTCTCGCCAAAGTATATTAGTTTCTCACCGACCAATCAATGTTATATTGTGTTTGTGCCACACTTATCATAAAGGTGTATCCTGGTCGTTTCAGATCGAGCAACAAGATGGGCCTAGAAGCAGCGGTGGAATCGACACTCGAGTTTCTCAACAAGGCCGTGAAACCGGTCTTGGTTGGTGGTCCCAAGATGCGTATGGCCAAAGCCACTAAAGCTTTCGTCGACCTAGCAGACGCTTCTGGCTACCCATTAGCCGTGATGCCCTCTGCAAAGGGTCTTGTCCCGGAGGACCATCCTCGCTTCATCGGGACCTACTGGGGAGCCGTTAGCTCACCCTTTTGCGCAGAGATTGTGGAATCAGCAGACGCGTATCTATTCGCGGGACCAATCTTGAATGACTATGTCTCAGTAGGCTACTCGCTTCTCGTCAAGAAGGAGAAAGCAATCATCATACAGCTTGATCGGGTCACTGTGGCCAACGGTCCAACCTTCGGATGTGTCCTGATGAGTGATTTCATGAGTGAGCTGGCGAAACGAGTGAAGCGGAACGGGACGGCGTACGAGAACTATCACAGGATATTTGTCACTGAAGGGAAACCGTTGAAGTGCCAACCGAAAGAACCATTGAGAGTCAATACAATGTTCCAACACATTCAAAAGATGCTGTCTAGTGAAACCGCGGTGATTGCAGAGACTGGTGACTCTTGGTTCAACTGCCAGAAACTAAGGTTGCCTAGAGGGTGTGGCTACGAGTTCCAGATGCAGTACGGATCAATCGGGTGGTCAGTAGGAGCTACGTTGGGATACGCTCAGGCTGCACCAGAGAAACGAGTGTTTGCATTCATCGGAGATGGAAGCTTCCAGGTGACAGCTCAGGAGGTTTCAACAATGTTACGAAACAAGCAGAAGAGCATCATTTTCCTTATTAACAATGGTGGCTACACCATTGAGGTCGAGATCCACGATGGACCTTATAACGTGATTAAAAACTGGGACTACACTGGTTTCGTCGATGCAATCCATAACGGTGAAGGTAAATGTTGGACTACTAAGGTGAGACACTGATGGAGACTTTGTTTGTTCTTACTACTATAGTGACCAAATTTTCTATATGATATAATATCTGAGACTTGTTTGAAGGTGAAATGCGAAGAGGAGCTTGTAGAGGCGATTACGATAGCTACTGAAACAAAGAAGGATTGTTTATGTTTCGTTGAAGTGATTCTTCACAAGGATGACACAAGCAAAGAGTTGCTTGAATGGGGCTCACGCGTTTCAGCCGCCAACAGTCGTCCCCCGAATCATGACTAGACAAGACGAGGGCCTAAATAAAATACATTTCAATAGATGTTCTTTTTACCTTGACTAGAATTGATAAAAACATCTACAGGTTTCATTGCAAAACATTATTTCCTAAAGATATTATCTAGAGTTGTATAAGAAAACTGAAAGTTTTCCGTTGACAGAGAAAAAAAATATATGAACCTTTCCGGTCTAATCGTTGCCCAAGATGTTTGCTAGATCCAATACAGTGACGTCGGGTTTGACTTTAATATCCATACAAAAGCGGAAAAAAAAACGAATGTAGAAAAGAGTCTTTGGCTAAGCGGCAGACGAATAAAGAGTCGAAAAAGTTATGAAGCAGAGAATCACTTCAATGAAACATGTCTCGGTTGAAGTGAACGGTCTTGGTTGCAAGGGAGGAAGTTTTGTAAGAAGATAATGGGCAGTAAGTAGATCCGTCAATATGAATTGATTAGACAGGAAACATTCACCCGAGCTCGCAAGTAAATGCAAACTGCTAATGTCTAATGAGTAATGACTAGCTTCTGGTTGAACCGGTGAAAAACCCCTTTAAAACCGGCGACCCAAACTTTCCTGATCGAACCGGCCAATTTATAGTTCCAGCTAAACCCTACCCTCTAGCTAAGAAAGAGTGTTTGATTTTTCAGGAAAAGAAAAACCCTGATTCGATCTCTTCTTCGAATATCAGCTTCAGTCTCTTCTTCTTCTTAGAGATATAGAGTAGCGATTGAGATTCTAGTCAAGGTCACTCATTTTGGGTTTAGTTTTGATAAATTTCGATAACCAACTGTTTCGTTTTGGCTTCTCTCCAGTCCGGGTTTGCTCAAGCCGCTGCAATTCTCGCAGGAGCTTTGCTGTCAAGTCCCTTGGCGTAAGTTGTTGAGATTCTTAAATTGTACGGTTTCGGTTGGGCTCAGCCTTCATATTACATTCAATTAAATACTTCAAATTCCATGAATTGATTAGGGTTCAGTTCACTTAGCTCAGTATAGCTTGAGATTATGTTCACAAGATCGGCTCATGAATTAACAAGGCTATGTTCTGTCAATACTTACAATTCCATGAATCGATTAGAGTTTAGTTCAGCATAGTTTGAGATTACGCTCACACGATCAGCTCATGAATTGACAATGCTATTTTTTTAGACCTCGTGTCTGAATCAGAAATGGTTTTCAGTTTGATATAGTCCTAGTGGTTGGTTTGTATAAAAAACAAATTAAGATGCAATTGATAGATATTGTCATTTTTTCTTAGAGTTATAATTTAAAACATGTATGAACCCTTTTGGAGCCGTGTGGTTTTGTTGCAGATGGTTCTATGCGTGTTACCGAGAATCACATATTAGATATAAGCCATCTTAGACATGGGAATCCAAAATCTTATATGGCAAGTGACAAAGAAAGCATTCACTGGAGGTATTATAGGGCTTACCATTTCAGATAGATGTTTTAGCGTGGTTCCGGTGAGAGGAGATTCCATGTCTCCGACATTCAATCCTCAGCGAAATTCTTATATAGGCAAGTGTTTTTGGGAAGAAAATGCTCGAAAGTAGTCTCTTGCTTCTTATTCTTTCTGCTCACTATATGTTTGATTGTTGGTGCAGATGATTATGTTTTCGTAGAAAAATTTTGCCTTAAGAATTACAAGTTTGCGCGTGGTGATGTTGTAGTGTTCAGGTATGCCCCCCCTAACGCCAACCAACTTTAATTTATCTTTTAGCAAGAGAAGATAACTATGTATTGAGTAATACTTGATTGCATGCCGCTCTCATGCTTTTGTGTTTTCTAGGGTGCTTACATCATTTACAATGTTATTTGAACTAATTCACCAGAACCTTGCAAATAAAAAAGAAAATCTCTACTATTTGTAATGCTGAATTATGAAATGTGTACACATTCAGTCTCTAAACATGGCCCCAAAAAACTGAACGAGTCTAGATATTTTGGCCATGAAATCAAACTCTTTGGATTCGGTTCTTTTCTTTTGCTTCCAAAGTTCAGTTTTTTATGGCCCCTTCAGGTCTCATATATGTTTCATAATATCCCTCTGACGTTGTGTTGTATGCGTTCAAAAGAACATATTGTGAAATACATCAACGAGCCCCTGACAGTGGTAACTGCATATCTCTGGCAGCTCTCCAACTCATTTCAGGGATAGATACATAAAGAGGATAGTCGGGATGCCTGGGGAATGGATAAGTAGTTCTCGGGATGTGATCAGAGTCCCAGAAGGACATTGTTGGGTAGAAGGAGATAACAAAGGTTCCAGCTTAGACTCAAGAACCTTTGGCCCTGTAAGTCCTGGACATATCTTCATAGATTTTGAACGTAGACGGTCCGTATGATATCTCTTCAAGGCTTGTCCCGTGTGACTGATGTGGACAAACTTGTTTTTGCAGATTCCTTTGGGTTTAATTCGAGGACGGGTCAGTGGTGTCGTGTGGCCTCCTCAAAGAGTAAGCAAGATTGGTTGATAAAAGCTGATGGAGAAGGAGGAGGAAAAAGTAAGGTAAGTTGCTTCCTCCTCCATATGAATATTCCCTTCCTCAAGATTCTTTATCGAGGAATCTGCTTTACACCAAAGAATGGTTTATCAGAAAGATTGAAAGTTCAATTATTTCTTTTTCCCATTTTTTTCACAATTTGTAGGCGTATTCACGCTTTTTCTTTGTTGATTATATAAATCAAATGGGTTTAATTCTATTCCTCTGCATGTTCCTCAATATTCTTAAATCGAAAAGTCTCAGTTATAACATATTCTTTTGTAGTGGACGAGAAATAAAAAGGTTCTACTTTTAGCTCACCCTTGCCTGATTTTGGTTCTGGTTCGATTCAGTTATCTAACAAAAATTTTACCTTTATAGAACCGGTTTTCTCTCAGGTTGAAACACCATTAAATGGAACCTAATCCACTTACTCGTGGGGATTAGAAGATAGTTACAAATAGATTGGTGCGTGAGGAAATAAATAAGTGTGAATCATGAATTAAATTTGCTTGGAGAGAAAGGCCATGGGCTTAGCGCCATACTATTTAATGAAATAATTAAAATATAAATGCATGAAAAATTCGAAAGCTCTCTCTTGTTGCTCTCTGGCGTTGCTCCTTCGGAGGTAAGATCAATTTTGGCTGTTCCACTTTCTTCTCTTCTTTGTCTTTCGGTCCTCGATTTTCCTCTCCCGTATGAATTATTCTCGTCGTCTGGAATTTTTTTCCTTGTCTAGAAAATTCCTGGGAGATTTCCTTTTCCGTTTCTCTCTCCTACTTTTTTTTTTTTCTTCACTCGGCGTCTTGCGAAGTACGCAAGTTTCTAGTATTTTCGTTACCCTTTCTTTTTTGGTTTGGATCGAAGATTATTTTCTCGAGATTAACGCGCTTCGTGTCGATTTAACATTCTCCTGCTTTTCCGTTTTCTACCAAATTATTTCAATGCTGTGTTTTGTGAAAGGCGAATTAATTCCGGGTAATTTCTCTTGATATTGATCGTGTTCTTCGCCTTGCAGCAGTGGTTGTAACTTTCTCCACCATCGTTGATTGTTTAAATTTATCATAGACATGACGAGCATCGTCGAGATCTGTGACGGGAACTTGAGATCTGTTTGTGTTTTCCTTTTTTTTGTTCGTTTTGTGTTTCAGATAGGTGGACTCGTTCGAAATGGGAAGACTATTCCTGATCGACCTCCAAGGAGAAATTTATAGCTGCAAGCATTGCCACACACATTTCGCAGTTACCGATGATCTCATCTCCAAGGTTATTTTCATTTCCTGCAATGCTTCCTCCACGCCAATGCTTCCTTCCTTTTGGTTTCCATATCAGTTGACTATATAATAATATCTCTGGTTCTGACCCATCGTTAGCCTTTACACTTGTGTTTGTATTAACAACACTACGCAACTTTCCAGTGATTATGTTTTGTTCTAAAATCTGATTTGGAACACAAACACCTTGCATTTTTTAGTCTCATCAAAATCAACATGGGACCGTCGATTGATCTGTTCATAACTCTTGAATTTGATCATTGAGACCAGATGATTCAACCCTCATTTTCGGAACAACTTGGGAACCGGCTCTTCAATTCTTGTTATCCTGTTCCTGTTGGACTGATGAAACACACCATGATTTTTGTTGATATACGTGTCTGCTTATAGTCATCTAATGTTCCTTAGTTGAACAAACAGCTACTTGATTATTATACTGTTCATGATTGTGTGTTGTTTCCCAGTCCTTTCACTGCAAGCATGGGAGGGCTTATCTTTTCGAAAATGTGTAAGTACTACTTCGAATAGGAGTTTGATCATGCATGGACTCGTGACAGGGTTCCCTTACTTATTATCAACTCTTCTCTTGGATTCCATAGTGTCAATGTGACTGCTGGAGAGAAGGAGCATCGCATCATGATGACTGGTTGGCACACTGTTGCTGACATCTTCTGCGTTTGCTGTGGCTCTCTTGTTGGCTGGAAATACGTACAAGTCTCGAAAACTCATTCTTGTTGACAACTCTCTTTTGTGATTCTTTGATGCTGATTCTCACTTTCTCCCACAGGAAATAGCTTATGAGAAGTCTCAGAAGTACAAGGAAGGAAAATTCATCATAGAAAGGTTTTGATCTTTCGACATTTGACTTCTTTAATTTCTCTCAGTAACCAAAACTGGATCCCCCAAGATAAAAAGACCGTCCACAAACCGATTCAAACCTAATGTGAGCAGGTTTAAAGTGCTTGGACCCGATGGAGGCGGATACGACATGAACGAGGACGAGCCGATGATTGGAAGCGACGAAGAATAAAATTGGATTCTCTTTTCTTTTCACGAGCCAATTATTGGAGATACTTGGCACGTGGTCAATGCAAAATTCCACACTTTTTTCGGGTAAGCGTACGAAAGGAACCAAATATTTATAAAATTAACAAATATATCTTTGTTATATAAATTTTAATAATTATAATGCGTACAAAAATCGTTTTCAGAAAAGTTTTGAACGAACGTTACGAACCAATCTCCAAATCAGACACCAGGATCTATGTGAAGTATAAAAAGTAAATTGCTTTGAGAATATATAGATAATATTTGGACACATTTCTGAAAATTGAAATTTTAGTAATGACAACAGTGAGGTACATACAACCTCTGACTAACAAACATGATGCTAGACGAACAAAACGGAAGACAATCAAAAGAATTGTTTCCTACTTTATCCTGAAGTTATAAATCAATTACCACAACTTACTTCAATGATATTCCCTGCCACTGCCAGGCCTCCACACTTGTATATTCAACTTCATCGTATGATTCGTATCTAGTATGGGATAAATAAAAAAAGAGTGAAAAAAAAAGAGAGTGTATTTGCGTGTGTTGAAAAATGAATTTAACTACTACTAGCATTTTTTTTGTTTTCAAATCTGACAACATAGTTTTAACCACAGAAATTTCACCTTTGGGAACACAACACAACTACACAAGTGTCGTTTTCGTAATTAAATATCATGTTAATGGGTAAAGACTGCACAACGTGTCCCGTGAGATCCTCTGCGTTTTGAACCCGATGCTTCGTGTTCTGTTCAAACTTTCAAAACCATACTCAATTAAATAAAATAAAAATAAGAGAAAACAACGAGAGAGATGGTACGACTGAGGCTTGTCTGGTTTGAAATTGGAATTTTAAAAATAAAAACCAAATAATAGAAGAAAAAAAAAAAACTCGTCGAGAAGAACATCTTCCCCACTCTCTCCCTTCTTCTTCAACTCAAAACTTCTATCTCTTCTCTCTTTCTCGCTAAATCAAAACGTTGTGGGTTCTTATCTTCTGTTCTTTAATGGTTGCTATGATTCTCATTGGTGGCTGTTCTAGACTTCTAGCTTTCTCGAGGGGTCCCTTAGTGTGATCGCCTCAGATCTGATTGGTCCGATTCTATTTTTCATTTTTTTCTTTTATTTTGGAGTTTTTTTCGTTGTTGTGCAAGTTCGGACACGAGACACAGAAAGCTTAAATCTCAGGTTGCAAAAATGTTGACCCACGACAGAGACGAAGAACTCTCTCTGTTCCTTGAGATGCGTCGACGCGAGAAAGAACACAGAGGAGAATCTCTTTTAACAGGTTCGTGTATATCTTCTCTCTCTCTCTCTCTCTCTCTTTCTATATATATGTAACTCGTACAATCATTAGTATATAGTCAATGGTATTTGAATTTTGTTTATCTCTTTTAGGATCTGATAATATTAGTATCAACGGAGCGTTGACGACTGCTGCGGCGGCGGCGCTCTCTGGTGTCTCCGGAACGGTGTCGTCTCAACGTTATCCTCTCCGTAGAACCGCCGCCGAGAACTTCTTGTACTCGGAGAATGAGAAATCCGACTACGATTGGTAATGTTTCCGTTTTATAAAAAATATAACGATTTTAGTATAGTTATTTTGCAATTTGTAGTTTGTGCGTTCAAGTATTCGAAAAAACAAAAAAAATGGCAATTTGGGAATATACTTTCTTCTAGTGATTGAATTATCCAAATTTAGATTGAAAATTAACTCAAAACAAAACTAAGGTTCAACTACAATTATTTTTTGAGGAATTATTTACCATCATCTAATGCGAATGTTTGGGCTTGCCTTCTTCGATATCTCACTGGTTTTGATAATCTATCATCTTTGTTTTTCTTCTTGTCTCTTGTTCAGGCTGCTTACGCCGCCGGGCACGCCGCAGTTTGAGAAAGAGTCACATAGGAGCGTAATGGATCAGAGTGATGCTCGCCCCACGGTTCTTAAATCTCGGGTATGAAACTTGTTAGACAGAAGTGATTCACATTTCTTTAAAATGTCTCTGGTCCAAGTTTACGTTCGGTCATGTAAATTATAACTAGCATTGATTAAAGTCTCGTTTGAGTTCTGCAGCTAGGGAACTGCCGTGAAGAGATTGTCTCAGGGAAAAATAATAAACCCCAAATGTCGTTGTCCTCTGGGCCGAGCTCTTCCTCTGTAGCTGGTCTGAGAAGACCATCTTCATCAGGTAGCTCAAGGTCAACGAGCAGACCCTCCACACCGACCAGAAGGTCTACTACTCCAACCACGACAACAACAAGGCCTGTAACCACCAAAGCTTCAACCTCTAGATCCTCAACGCCCACCTCACGTGCAACCTTAACTGCCGCACGTGCTACTACCTCTACAGCGGCTCCGCGCAACACAACATCAACCGGTTCAGCTAGATCAGCTACACCGACTCGGTCTGTCTCTCGGCCTTCTTCTGCACCTTCTAAGAAACCTTTATCAAGGCCGGCCACACCGACCCGCAGGCCTTCAACCCCGACCGGTCCATCAATAGTTTCGAGTAAAGCTCCGTCTCGAGGGACTTCCCCGACTCCAACTGTGAAGTCGTCAAGGCCGTGGAAACCCCCGGAGATGCCTGGTTTCTCTTTAGAAGCCCCACCGAATCTGAGGACGACTTTACCAGATAGACCAGTCTCAGCTTCAAGAGGCAGACCTGGAGTAGCCTCGGCGCCAGGCTCAAGATCGGGTTCCATCGAACGCGGCAGTGGCCCCACCGGTGGTGGTGGCGTCGGACATGCAAGAAGACAATCTTGCTCCCCGTCAAGAGGTCGGGCGCCTATCGGGAACACCAACGGGAGCCTCCCGGGTGCGCGTGGGCGAGGAAAGGCGAACAATGGAGGGAGTAACTGCGATAGTTTGAGCCCAGTGGCTATGGGCAATAAAATGGTCGAGAGAGTGGTGAACATGAGGAAACTAGGTCCACCGCGGCTAACAGAGAGCGGCGGTCGAGGAACCGGGAAGTCTAGCTCGGCTTTTAACAGCCTTGGCTATGGGAGAAACCTCTCCAAGAGCTCGATCGATATGGCCTTAAGACATATGGTACGATTACAATGTTCGTTCTTTTTCTTTAAGAGTAGCACCGGGGGTATGTTTGCTATAATGTCCAACTAATCTGGGAGTGAGCAAACTCGTAGGTAAGGAGTTTTCTCGCAACATTGGGCCGAAGCTCAATGATTGAGTTCACTTTTTTGATGATAATAACGTTATGTGTCGGTTTTTACGTGTGTAGGACATAAGACGAGGCATGACAGGAAATCTCCGGCCGCTTGTGACGAAAGTTCCGGCATCATCAATGTACAGCGTGAGAAGCCGGCCGACTAGTGTCACCAACTCTCCGGTGGCTACGAGCAGCACCGTCAGCTCATCCGAACCGAATTTGGACAACATCAACATTTTGTGCTTAGATGGGAACGAAGCCGAAAACGATGATCTTCTCAGCGAGAGAAGCTATTCTTCTCCGCGAAACCAGTTCCCCAAGTTCACTTCTTGACCCATAATTACAATATATCCTATGTTCTTGTTTTTTTTTATCATATACTTAAGCAACGTGTTTCTAATCGATCATTCGTAAAGTGTCTCTTTTTGTTCCTTCATAAAATGGTTCCTCACAAAGCAACTGCTAAAGTGTATAAAACCTACATTAATTCACCTGTATACCTAAACTCTACAAGAGATGTTGAACGTATCAAAACTACTCGTAAATCTTGATCATGTTGTTTTCATCGAATTTTAATGAGTGTACGAATGATAACCACAACCAATCTCTTTTCTTTTAATCATTATTTAGAAACCACTAGTTGCAGTCTTGCAGAGAAGCTTGGATCTCATTTCTCAAATATTGGTAGATTTCTAGTTTTTATGGCTTTAGATAAAAGGCCTTAACATCAATCTTAACAGTCACCATGAAGAAGGCAGCTCTCTTTAAAACTGCACCAAAGGATTCTGAATAAAGATCAACTTGCTGCAGATTACTTTGCAATTCTTAGGCAGTCCATGAATTCAACATAAGCCGAACAACGGAACAGGTCAAAGGTCAAAAGTTGTTTAACGTTAATGTAATTGTTTTATTAATTAAGAAAACCGAACAAAGTTCATCCATGTAGAATTACCGACTTAAGTCAAAGTCATCTTCTAAGCAGTGTTGGATGAAGCAGAGACATGTAAATGGTCTTGGTTTTTCTTGCTAATGTAAATAAGGGAACATCTCCTTAACTTGTCTCGTTTGGTTTCTGTGAGAAGTCAACTTTCTAGACGAACAACGGAACAAGTCATTATAACGACAAACGTCTTCACGTCTAAAGACGAGACAATCAGACCTTACTTGACCAGCAAGTAGTTACGTGCCATAACTACACCAAAATCGTGTGAATATAATAACTTTATTACGATTACTTTTGTCTGTCTTTTATAATGAATGAAGTTTGGTCACGTTCTGTTTTTATACTTTTGTCTTTTTATCATCAACAAGGTGGACTTTTGCCAATTTTGTTTTTGTGGTGCACATAAGAAATACTGGCGCGTTTCTTGGAATGATGATGTCATGCGCAGTACTCTTCTGAAATCGAGAAAAATAGCTTAACAGAGGCATTAAAAAAGAAAGATGCAAGGCTAGGTGAAAACACAAATACTACGCTTTTTGGATCTTTTAAGTTGGAAGTTGAATTTTTTTCTTTCGGTGATTTCATTTTAGCGTAACGATGACGTCAAGTAAAGGGAAGTTTGATGACGTTTTGTTTTCTGTTTGAGATAAATGGAAATGCACGTGGTAGTCTGAACGGCGACAATAACATTGCTATTATAACAACGTCAAACTTAATGTGCCGCCTAGTTTGGTACTCAAAACTTAACCAGAACTATTACCAGAACTGTTAATTCTTTATTTTATTTTCAGAACTATTAATTCTTCCTAGAAATAGGACGACCCACTAAAAAGTTATGCTTTTCTGCAACTTATTTTGTCAGAGTGAAAATTTCCAAAATGGCAAAGTTCCCAATGTTAACTAATTAAGTAAATGACAGTTTGGTAAAGAATATGCAAATGACAGAATGCAAAAGCTTGGGTTATTTTAATGATTGTATCATTTGTTGTTTTTGTAAATAGGTATATCAATACCGAATACGTTAAATATTAATTTAGAGTTCCAAAACAATAAATAGCACATTTATATGGTGAAAGTGAAAGTTTATTTGATCTTACAGCCATCTACGCGGGTTTTATTTTGTCAACCATCAACTCCGCTTTATAAGAAAAAACAAAACATTTACATAAGACACTGAAGATGGTGGCTTTGGTTAAATTCTAACCTGCAACCAATGAAAAGTTTAGTAGTCCCTTCGTCGTCTACCTGTCGCATCGAGTTTTTATCTTTTACCCTTTTTTTTGTCATTTACTAGCAATCAGCAAATGACAAATTAAATTCAACAACAGAAATTGCAGAAAGACCTTTTAGCGAATTCACTGTTCATAGGTTCTGGAGTTGGTTTGGTTTTATCACTGAATAATTTATTGATAACCTCACGAAAAAGTTGAAAAAAGCAAACTCATGATTTCTCTTTGATTAAACTCTTTGGTCTTCTTCGTGTGCGAAATGGATTTTCCCCAGTAAGCAACTCTTTTTTTTCAAACAAACCAATAATCTTCTTCTTCCTCTAGATTCAGTATCGAGGAGATAGGTCAAATTTGAGGCAAATTTTCAGCTGTTTATCTGTCTTAAAACCAGTTCTGGTCTTTGTTTGGGTCTGGATTTGAGCTTCTGCTGCGGAACTTCCTCTGTTCTTCGAGTGGTTTTCTTGCATATATATATATATATATATTCCGTCTTGGTTTGTGATGCGCTATAATTGTTTCGGAATTCTTGATATGTGCAAAGGAAATGAACGTCTTGGACAGAAAGAAGCTGAAGGTATACACGACAATTACCATGTCCACCATGGTTTTAGGGTTCTTAAATTCTATCTCAATTTCATTTCTCTGTTTGGTTGGCTTCTCTGTCCAAGTTTGTTTCATCTGCAATCATTACTGCGATAAGTTGTTAAACCGGAACTAAAAGAATCTCCAGAATTTCAACAATGGTTGACCAAACCGATTTAGCCACTTCTTCTTGATCTCGTTTCTGATGATCTCTGTTCTTTGAATGACCAGAGATTTGCACCGACAATGTGAGGGTCTTTTCATATAACTCATTGAGATCAGCCACAGGTAGTTTCCATCCATCGAACAGAATCGGAGGTGGAGGCTTTGGTGTTGTCTACAGGGTGAGAAATGATGGAGGACCTACTCTTACAATCTTTTAAGCTTAAAAAAACTGTTGTTTGATGTTTTCTAGTGAATCATATGAACAAAACGGTTTTGAAACTTGCAGGGAGTATTGAGAGATGGAACACAAGTAGCTGTGAAATCACTTTCAGCAGAATCTAAACAAGGCACACGCGAGTTCTTGACCGAGATTAACATGATATCCAACATTCATCATCCTAACCTTGTCAACCTCATTGGCTGCTGCATCGAAGGGAACAATCGGATTCTCGTCTACGAGTACCTCGAGAACAACAGTCTTGCTAGTGTTTTGCTTGGTAAACTTTTTTGTTCGGATTCTCGTCTACCGAATCCCACTCTGTCTCCTGCTTTTTTTTTGTGTTTTCCTGATGTTGTTAGAGTGATTGTTATAGGTTCGAGGAGTAAATATGTTCCGCTTGATTGGTCCAAACGAGCTGCCATTTGCGTTGGGACAGCTTCCGGTTTAGCTTTCCTTCACGAGGAAGTCGAACCACAGGTTGTTCACCGCGACATCAAGGCGAGTAATATCTTGCTAGACCGAAACTTTTCTCCCAAAATTGGTGATTTCGGGCTGGCAAAGCTTTTTCCAGACAATGTCACTCATGTCAGTACACGAGTCGCTGGAACAGTGTAAGGGAATCGTTTCCATAAACGTATAGTTTCCATCTATAGATGTTCTCAGCTGATGAAAACGAGATCACAGGGGATACTTGGCCCCAGAATACGCACTTCTTGGTCAATTGACGAAAAAAGCAGACGTTTACAGCTTCGGGATACTTGTGCTTGAGGTCGTAAGTGGTGGTAGCAGCAGCAGAGCCGCCTTTGGAGACGAGTTCTTGGTTCTAGTCGAATGGGTAAACCTAAAAACTCTCGTACAGCAATATATACATATAGTAGAGCTCAATGTTTATGTGAGTGTTCTTTTATAAGTGAAAGAGTACACATTTATAAAATGTAAATATAAACAGTTAAACACCTTACAGTTATCAAAAAGCTTTTGTTTTAAAGATACTAAAAGTTGTGGTTTCATATGGAGGGGAAGAAAACATCCAGTTATCTAGTATGATCAAGGGTTTTAGTTAATTTGTGGTTTGGCAGGTATGGAAGCTGAGAGAAGAAGGGAGGCTACTAGAGTGCGTGGATCGGGATCTAACCAAGTTTCCGGAAGACGAAGTAATACGTTTCATCAAAGTAGCTCTTTTCTGCACTCAGGCCGCGGCACAAAAGAGACCAAACATGAAGCAAGTGGTGGAGATGCTTTGCAGGAAAGAGATTAACCTGAATGAGGCTGTCTTAACGGAGCCTGGTGTCTACAGAGGTGTCAACAGGGGACGAAACCACCGTGGCCTCGGCCTTAGAGGCGGAAGCTCACAGGAGAGCACATCAACACAACCTTACAAAGGGAAAAGCTCAGCCGTTCCTCAAGGGTCCTCGTCGAACTCTGTTATTTCCTTTCAGAGCATTACAGAGATGGCTCCTAGATGATGATTTTTGTTACTGTTAGTAGAGCATAATCATATTCTTTAGCTTCTGATGTATTAATATCCTCATATACATTTAGTAAATCAAACGTCACGAGAGGGAAAATCATTAACAATTCAATAGAATAATGATGCTCTTTTTGATTGGTTTGCAATAAGAATAAAGATCTTTTCAGTCATCAGCTCTGCCTAAAGAGCTGATGAGTCTTGCTTCAGTAACCGGTACCCTCCTTAATCTCTACCGTAATGACTTGTCAGTAATCTTGGTGTCTCTTGATGTTTCAGAAACCAAGTTGTATGGTGATGAAAATCTCCAGTGCTTTGAACAGCTGCATTTCAATGGAGTACCTTCACTTGCAAAATAAAAAACTTCTTCAAAAGAAGCAATCCTTCATCATTTAGTGCCCTCTCAGCTAGATACGAATCAACAAGAATGAGAAGAGAGATGCTTTCAAGTTGTTAAAGAACTTGAGTTCATCAGAAGAAGTGAATTAAAGCAGCTCAAGAAAGACTTTGTCTCTATGTGTGGTGCTTATATATATAGTAGGACAATTGTAAAGCGTACTACTTTAAATTTTGTAGCTTACGATAGTTTATTATGAATCACCAAAGATGCCAATCTGGACCGATTTCAGTTTAGTCGTCTGACATATATATAGAGTTATATGGAGTAACTGGCATGATTTGCAACATTCTCTTAAATTCGAATGATTGAAACTTATTATTAATTTATATATATCAACCATCGACAATAATGAGATGAGTATAATACACGTTAAAAAAACAATACAAAAAGAAGATAAGTATTTTGGGAACAGATTTTCAGCACCTAACTGTGCTTTCAATTGTTAAAGTCCAGAAGATGCTTCCATAACTCATTAACTTGACATGTTTTGTGGATGAAAAATGTAGGTGGACTTATTCAAACCTTTCTTTTTCTCGCTTTGATTCTTCAGTTTACTTTATTATGATGGATGGATTAGACACGCCAAAAAAAAAAAAAAACCAACAAGTTGAATTAGTAGGAAAGTGCCTCACACATCTATCCTAAGCACTTTTAGCCTTTAGGGTGCCTACTTAGTTAGAACTTAGAACAACGAAATTGTTAATTCAAGGTTTTTATTTGTCAATGAACATACGCGTTTATCGTTCGGGGGATTTTTTTAGTTTATTATATTAATGGTATTAAAATTCCACCAAAGACGGCCTGGTAATTAACAACTATTATTAAAGGTATAAGATTAAGAACATATCAAAAGAAAGATTAACAAGTGCTTCGTCTTTACAAAAACAACCAAGAAAAGTATTAAAAATCCTCAACATGTAATAACTAATAATGGAAAGATTAGCGACTCAAAATTAATGGATAGTTTAGTTTATTCATTCAATTAATAAGTCCAAAGCTAACCAAAATACCAATCTGAAAATTGAACCGAACCTTTAGAAAATATGTTTACCCAATTCGAAAAACTAAAACCAAGACTTTTCAAAAGTATATCTCAAACTAAAAATATTTCTTTTAGTAAGCTAAAAATTCAAGCTGAATCCGATATTCAAGTTGAACTAAAACCGAATTATTCAGACCCTGTTTATTGTGGATATATCAAAGAGATGATGAAAGAAAGGTCGTAAAAAGATTCAGTCCTCTTAAAAATATTAGCGAAAATAAGTGTGGGAAAATCATGATCGTTTATTGAAGCTTATGGTCCCCAACTCCCCATTAATTTAGTTATATAACGAAATATATACTGAAGTCTACGTAGACTTCATCGTTCTCTGGCGGCTTAAGAACTTTTCAAAACAAGACAGCTTCAACACCAAGCAAAAAGAGCTCACCAACAAATTATAAGAACATAAAAAACACAGACTTCACATACTGGTTTCTTCTCCTAGCTTCATTTCCCAAAAAAAAAAAAATGGATAATGAGATCGCGAAGAAAGTCACGGCGATGTTTGATCACCGTCGGTTAAACCGCTCTGGATCATCACTGTTCACAGCGTTTTCTGCCTCAGTTATAGCTCTGGTCGTATTCACGATGGTCATCGTCTCTAATATATCGGCGAGAGATTTGTCGGAGGTGGTGACGATAGAGATCAAGACAGTTGTTCCTTACTTACCTCTGAGATCGGAGAAAGAGCTAAGCGTAGGCAACAGTAACTATTCGATCAAGCAGAGTATCACAGTCAAGGAGAATAACAATCTTCAGGTTCTCGAGATTTTCGGAGGCAAAGGCGTGTCGGAGAAGTTTCAACAGAGAGCAACAGAGTTTCTGAGAGATGATTGTGAAGTCAATTTCATGATGACGTGGATCTCGCCTGCGGAAATGTTCGGTAAGAGGGAGGTTTTGTCTGTCGAAAGCGTCTTTAAGTCTCATCCTCGAGGCTGTTTGGTCATTTTATCATCGACAATGGATTCTCCTCAAGGGTTTAGAGTTTTGAGACCGTTTCTTGAACGAGGTTACAGAGTTATGGCTGTAACTCCTGATTTACCTTTTTTGGTCAAGGATACGGCCGGAGAATCATGGCTCGAGGAGATTCAGACAGGGAAGAGAAATCCTGGAAAGATCTCTTTAGCTCAGAATCTGTCAAATCTCATGAGGCTCGCGTATTTGTTCAAATTCGGAGGTGTTTATTTGGACACAGACATGATTGTTCTGAAGAGCTTTAAAAGTCTGAGGAATGTGATCGGTGCGCAGACTCTCGAACCGGTTTCAAGAAACTGGACGAGATTGAACAATGCGGTTTTGATCTTCGACAAGAATCATCCTCTCCTGTTCAAATGCATCGAAGAATTCGCGTTGACTTTCAACGGAAACGTTTGGGGTCATAACGGACCGTATCTCGTTTCTCGAGTGGCTCGAGCTGTGGAAGGAACCGATGGGTATAACTTCACCATCATGACACCTCCTGCGTTTTATTCGGTTAACTGGGTTGAGATTGAGAAGCTCTTCAAGGTTCCAAGAACAGAGAAGGACTCGAAGAGAGTTGAAGTCAAGGTTCTTGAGATGCAGAGGAGAAGCTACGGATTGCATTTGTGGAATAAGTTTAGTAGCAAAGTTGAAATTGAGCAAGGTAGTGCCATGGATAAAATTGTTTCAGATCATTGTGTGATCTGTGACAAAGTCTATGTATCATAATACTTTGTAAGTTAGTTCCGTTGTAGAATAGCTTTTAAACTGTAATTAACAATCAAAACCTACATATTTAATTTCCGTTAAGACCGCGCCGAATTAAGAATTTTCGACCAAACAAAATATAGTTTCCCAACCGAATTTCAATTGAAAATGGAAGTTGACGTTTACAATCATGGAATTTCTCACCAGCACAATTTGTTTGGCGTTTTAGTTTTGGGCTAATAAATATCCAATAAAGATTGGGCCAGGCCCATGTATTGACAACGTCATTGGTCTCAACTACGTTTCTTCCCTCAGCCCAATTGACAAAAACGGCTCAGCTGAATCGAAGCTCAAACCGGAAAAGTGATTATGGTTTCCGATGGAAGCGAGCGCTTGAAGCTCAACGTCGGCGGCGATATCTTCGAAACCAACGCATCGACCATTCAATCAAACTGCCCAGACTCTCTCCTTGCTGCTCTCTCGACCTCGACCTCCCATGGATCGGGTCCTGTGTTCATCGATCGTGACCCGGAGATTTTCTCCGTCATCCTCAATCTCCTCCGCACCGGACGGCTCCCAGCTAACTCCTCCGGCGTTTTCTCCAAGCAGGAGCTGCTCGATGAGGCTCTGTATTACGGCGTTGAGTCACTCCTCCGGTCGGCGATGTTGCCTCCGCCGCTGCAAGGTTTCGATGCTTCTCTAGTCTCCACCATCACACCGGCGACTGACGGAGTTCCGTCCGCTTTCACCGCAACTGCCGGAGATGCTTCTCTGTGGATCGCTCACGGCGGACAGATCTCCGTCTACGATTGGAGTCTTTCCCACGCTGGAACCGTCCGTACGCATCTCAATGACATCACGTCGATCTGCCGCGTGTGGGCCGAGGCGGCGGCTGTCGGATCTGGATCCGCGTCGGGGCTCCACTTCTACGATCTCTCCGCGGGTCGGTACGTCGGTTCTACGCACTGGACGGATCCGGAAGATCCGAGGATCCACAAGGCACGAGTCGCCGCCGTTGCGGATTCGGCCAGTGGAGTGTTCGCATCTTTCGATTGCTTGCATAGAGAGAACAGCGTTCTCCAGATCGACAAGTCCACTCTCCAAGTCGCCGCCGTCATCGGCCAGCAATCCGGAAGCTCCGCTAAAACCACCGTACCTGAGAAACTGCGTTGGGTGCCAAGGAACGGTCTTTTAGTCGGATCAGCCGTCCAACGCGGAGTGTTTGGATGCTCCGGCTACGTCCGCATCTGGGACCCGAGGTCCAGGAACATTGTGTGGGAGACGAGCGAGCCAGGTTCGGGGCGAAGCAGCAGGTTCGGAGACGCCTTAGCTGACGTGGACGTCGACGTTGAAGACTCGATTCTCTTCAAGGTGTGTTCCAAGTCGGGTGATCTCGGGATGGCAGACCTCCGTAAATTAGGTGAGGATCCATGGGTATATGTGTCAGACGAGAATCCCAGCGCATGGAATGCCGGCGACGGAGGCGGAAGCGGCGGTTACAGCGTCGTACATTGTTACAGAAAGCAAGTGTTGGCCGCGAGAGGTGGAGCGTTAGAGGTATGGTCAAGGGTTAATGAGAAGACAAGTGATGATCCGATTCGCAGAAGAAACTTTGTAGACAAGGAAGAAGATTCCAAGAGAGGAATGATTTCGAAAATTGAAGCCGGAGGTGATCGGCTGTTTGTTTCTCGGGAGTTTATGGAAGGCGTTGAGGTCTGGGAAAGTTGTAATTTCTCAAGTGTGATATCTTTCGAGTAATGTTCACCCAAGAAAGTAACGGGGAAGAAGAGTGATCAATCAATGATTTTCCCGGGAAAGTCTCAAATTTTCATACTGACACGAGAAAATGTTTTGTTTATTGGGAGAACACCTGAACATATTGAAGAAGAACATCAAGATACAAACTTTGCTGTTGTAAAACCACCAGAGACCTCTTGTTATGTAAATGGATTCATATTTATTTGTAAAGTTCTGGTTCTAATTGATAATTACAGTTAACCAACGAAGAAAGAACATCAATTGTTGACAACCGATAAGAAACTATGTTAGGTTTTAGTTGAGTGGGAAAATCAAGCTCAAGAACAATGAAGTGAAATGCATGCTTTGATGAGGCTATGGGAGACCTTGTGGTGGAAGTGATCTCGGTAGAAAGAAAAGAAAAGTCTTACCTCAGCTCTTTCGTTGAATCTATTGTTCTCTCCATGATTTACCCATTAAGGGCATCATCAGTGTTAGATATAAAGAAATCAATCTTATGTCAGCATTATGGTTATATATGTATATATTTTAGTCTTCAAGCAAGTTTCCATCGTATGGAACTATGGATAGCTAAAATTCAACTACTCCTTTGTCTTTCCTCGACCTACTCAACCTAATGCTCTCTTTAGTCATTAAGTGTTTTACCTTTTTGGACAAGACAAAGAATCTTTCTTTAGGTCTTTGCTTTCTTGCCAGTGTAATAAACCTTTTGGTGCAGCATCTGTTAGTGCATTCCACTTTCACATAAGGTCTTGTCTTGAATGGAGAGGAACGTACACATATTTAAATGTAAGTTTTTCCTTGGATTCTTTAGATACTATTGATACGTTTTGTTCTTGTTAGGTCGGGTTTTTTGGACCTACAATTTCCGAAACGCTAAAAGTTTGCTATGATGAAAATAAAATTTGTGTTTCTTTTTCGTTGAACCATCCTTCTTTTAAGAAATTGTTTGGACTTTTCTTCTTGTTGCTTTCTTAACAAGAATTATTATTCATGGGGTCAACAAAGAAGAAAGCCAAGTGGGGATTTCCCATGAGCTTTCTTGTCTTTGGTCCTTTGATGTCGACCCCTCTTTTTGAATTTTAAACCTGGCTTCTCTCTTTTGTTTCTGTTTTATTGTTATGATTTAAGAAGCTAATTATATTCCCGGTTCATGTAATTTAATCATCTTAACGGTTTACTACAATGGAAATAACTTATGATTAGAGTACATAGGATTAGAGTTATTTTCTACATATTTCCCCCATAAATCTTGATCATGGTTTGCAAAAATGAGTGTTGAAAAGAAGATCGAGAATTATTTTGTCTTTCTAGTCAATAACCTCGTAATTTTTTTTTTTTGGTATTTGAAAAGAAGATATTTAAAACACTCCTCTACAATGCTCAATTCGCAGTTCTAAACTCTTTAAACATTACAACAAAAGAAAGAAAGAACGAGTAGGTTCTATTGACCCGACCCGAATCCGAATCGGGTCAAATCAAGACGACCACGTTGAGACAGAATTTGATCTGGACAGAGAAAAAGAAGAGTTCAAGAACTCAATGCAGTCTTCAATAGCTTCTGCTCGATGAGACTCCGACTCAGCTAGAGACTTTGACCTTTTCATATAAATAGACGACGAAGAAGAAGACGAAGACGAAGACAGCAATAACGACGACGTTTTGTCGGTTGTATTGCTCCTGAAGGACATAAAGCGTAGCGTTTTGGCTACTCTAGCTCCGATACGTCGGATCAGCTTCCTTGCGGCCGGCGAGCTCCTTAGACCGAAACTGAGAATTCCGATGAGGACCACCTTTCTTCGGTCGTGATGTTTTGGGAATATGGGTTCGTCTGTGGCTTCTGTGTTCGGACTAAAGCTTACTCTTTTGCATGCTCTTCGCGACATATTTTCTTTTGTCTGAAATTATGTTGATGAGAGAGAGAGAGAGAGAGAGAGAGAGAGAGAGAGAGAGAGAGAGAGAGAGAGAGGAGAGAGACCAAATGGGAGATTTTGAAGACCATGTATGGGGAGATGTTATGACTTATGGTCGAAAAGACATTAGGGATGAAAATGTAAAAAGGAGAAAATAGAGGGGTCAGTACTATATTTTTTTTTATAATATTTGTTGGACGATAAGGCATGATTTAATTACTAACAAACTACAAAACTAAGCAAATTGTATGAAGTATGAACCAAATCCTCCTTGAAAATTCTAAGCAGTTTGATGACTTATGCTATACTATGAAGTAAATTAAATTATCATTGATGTATATTGAGTAAATTCTCTCTTTCATAATCAACTAATGGTAAAGTAGAGAGAATGTAATACAATTGAATATAAATCAGAAATGGCATTAAATGCATAAATAACCTTAGTCAGCAAGCACTACAAGTCGAGAGAACGAGAGGAAAGTTGAGCATTGCAGAAGATGATATTTTAGTTTTCCTCTGGCTTCTTCTTCACATAAATCCACACAAAAACAAGAAAACAAATTATTTTTTCTTCTTGAAAAGTGGAATTCTTTCTCGAGTCCTGAAGATTCCATCTAGAAGAAGAAGAAGGAGAGCTTTTTTCCGTGTAGCCATTAAATCGGAGAGACCCAGTTTTCACTTAGTTAAGCTATGGCGATGTTCAAGACGTCTATCTTTCTGTTGGTTTTGTGCTTCGAGATTCATGGGACCATGGCTGCAGGTGGGAATTTCTCGTTTTTGTTTGATGGTTTCGCAAAATCTCCGAGTTTTGACAAGAATGTTGCTCTGTCTGGAGATTCGAAGCTGGTCAATGACACTTCTTCGATTCAGCTCACTGACTCAGTGAGTGGAAGTGTGGGACGAGTCGTTTACAGGAAACCCATAAAGCTTTTTCAAGGTAAAGAGAGAAACTTGTTATCTTTCTCGAGTTACTTCTCGTTTTCGATGCCCAATGAGATTGGTGATGTCTTGGCTTTTGTAATGGTTCCAACTAGTTTGGATCTTAATATGTTCGGTAAGAAAGAGAACAGTTCCTCTGCTTTAGGGTTTCTGTTTGAATATGCAAAGAAGGAGACAGTTGTCGCTTTTGAGTTTGATATATCCGATAGAGGAAACCGTGCAAGAATCTTGATAGGTAGACCTGAATCTTCTGAAGTTAGAAACATTTCGTTTGAGGGTGACTTGATGATGGACAACGGAGGGAGATTGAGCTGTATGATTGAGTATGAGGCGAGTTCTAAGAGAATGATGGTTCGATTCAGAAAATCAGGTTCGATAAAGATGTTCGATCCGTTCTTCTCGTTCTCGCTAGACTTGGGGGAGCTAATGAAAGGTGGTGAATTCATGGTGTGTTTAAGCTCTGCGAACGGAAACTCTTCCAAGGCACATTTTCTCCACTCATGGAACTTTGAAATAAGGCATCCTCCTCCGATGTGGATGCATTCAGGGCCACTTGAACCGAATGAAACTTTGGAGGCTGACATTTCCACGGAGGAGGAAGAGGGTGTCGAGAGAAACGAGTGCTTATGGCGAATGCTTGGCTTTTTGGTCTTGGGTGCAGTATGTGGAGCCTTAGGGGCAACGTTGGCTTTGTATCTCTGGACAATGTGCGGTCTGAGGCGGTCAATGGCGGTGGTACCAGAGGAATGCCCAGTGAAAACGATGAGTGTTGCGGTGGGTGCTATTGAAGGAGGCAAGAAGCAGTGAGGAGTTTGGTAAGGTTATCTTATGTTGTAGTGTAAATGTAGGGTCTTGTTCTTCTTCTTCCTAGTCCTTTTGTTTCATCCTTCTTTAGTGACTCTTCTATGTATTTCCTTAGTTTCAGGTTTGGACTTGATTCAGTGTCAAATGTAAAATCACTATGAAAAGAAGACAAGCTTATTGATCTTGCTAAATTTAACTAATTACTTGATGCTGTTCTAAATCCGTTCTGCATTTACACTGTTACAAATGTAAGTGTGACATCTTTTCTATTTCTGGTTCTGAATCAAACACGTTCTTCTCCTGGTACAAGAATCAGGACCCACTTTGTCTTCTCCTCACTTAGGCGTTTATTGCAAGATGCAATGTGAACTGAGAAAAAAAAAGTCTTTGTTCACTCATCTCGTGACACAGATCAAATTTCTAGAAACACACAACATTCACATCTGTCATCAGTTGCCCCTTGATTCTATGTCCCTTATGTCTTAACCGAGACGAGAAACAAAGAAAGGAACTGATGTAATGTGAATTTAACTTCAACACGGGACACAAACAAGAGGGGAGAAAGCAGACAATAAAGATCCATACAAGTGCCTTTTGAAGTTAGTTCTCTAACCTTTTAATGATCTTCCCTAATTCTAAGAATCATCTGGAGAGCAACCAGCGTGGTAAGCTTCACAAACGTCGAGGTTGGCTGCAAGAGGCAGTTCTTGGTAAGAACGGTGTAGAGGAGGTAGGATTAAAGCAGACTTTTTATCCATTGCTAATAGCCTTCCACATTTACTGCAACATAAGAGATGTGAAAAGTTGAGTCCACGGAAAACTAGAGTATTAGAACATTGCAGAAGAATCACATAGACTGGATTATCACCTGCATGGTTTACTAAATAGGGATTCAAAACTGCATATCCATAGCTGCATTACAGGAAAATATAGGTGTAAATTAACATCCATGGATCCAAAACAAAGAAATGGATCATATTATCCAGATACCGATGAGTCCTTGTTAACTGCTTTACCAGGAGGGAGTAGAGAGCTGTTCCGGTACCAAAGCCGAGGAAATATTGCAAAGCCGTAGCAGCATGTTCCTGCAAGAAAATCTAATTACTGCAAGTTCCCAATCAATCAAATCCGTGAAAACATGTAGATATGTAACACCAGTTGCAGTCTCTGTTACCGTGATGTGTTTATAAACATGGTGAACCGAGAAGCCTCTCGCATGCAAGTAGCTGCCGCCCTAAGGAAGGAATTGAAGCAAAAACAACTTCATTTGAAAGTCATTGTTATCAAATGCGGGGAATTGTGGAAGTTACCTCATCTGGGGAGAAGAAGGCAACTGCATCTGGATCAACAGAACCAGCTGGATTCAAGGAGACTACAGCTCTGAATACGGATGGTACAGACAATTCAATTACAGCAACCTTATCAACAACTTCGGCCTGTAAACCTGATCTCAGCTTACTAGAACTCGGGAAAATAGGTTTCGATGCTTCTGCTGGATCATCACTGCCTGACCCTGGTAATGAGTTAGCTCTTTTGAGCCAGCTCAACCGTCCATAAGTAGACAGCTTCACATTCGGGACCAGCTTCTCTAAACGCGATTGTATATCTGGCAGTGTCTTGTAATCAGCCGCCTCCTCTCCTCCATGTTCTAATGGTGAATGGGAGGAACGATGTTTTTTCGCTTTTGATTCCACCTCGAGTCCATCGTCAATGTGAGGGAAGAATCGCCTTTTCTGATCCGTGAAGGCCTTGAGAGCTAACCTGCAGTCACGAAGAGTCGTATCATGCTTCCAAGTTTTAACAAACCAGAAGGAAACCACCATGAGCAAATCAATGAATGCAAGACTGCATGATTCAATCATAAACCACAATCCCCCAGGAGGAACTAACAGGCAAATGTATCTTCAAATCTAAGACTCGAACCTAAAACCCTTAACTATGCTCGAATCCATTAGCAACAAAGTCTGGTACCTGGTCCTGTCGACAGCAGAAGCACCAGCTTGACCAGCAAGCTGTCTTTTCCAAGCATAGGCAACGACTGCGCCATCTGGACAAACCAGCGGCATGTGAAGACCCCAAGAGTTGCTTCTCGACCGGAGAGACTCAGTGAGAACCCCAGATTCTTCCAACTTCTTCCCTGATCCAATCAACATGAAATTCTCGATCTCGACAAAGGAAACTAGCTGAAGAATGAATGTAAGTAAGTACCAATTACACGGAGATCCTGAAGGTGTTGACGCATGGATGCGTCTTCACGGAGGAAGAGCTGAAGAGGCATGTCGGTGTGGCGAGGATGCGAGGCGACGAACATGGCTTCAAGGATACGGTCGGCGCCGAGGCGGATATCGGCGATAACCCTAGCCGCTTGATTAAGTCGTTCCATGGCCTGAGCCACCTGCTTCGGCGGCGCGTCCGATTCCGTCTGATTGTTCGCCGCTTCGGCCGAGTTCTGGAGGAGTTGGGGCTGTTGTAGCGTCTGCATAAGCTGTGATTTGAAGGATCAAACTCTCTTTTGATTTGATTTCTCTTTTGATTCGCTCAAACTGTGATCGACACCAATTCAATTCCACTCACTATCCGCGTTTTTCTTTTATAAAGATGTAAACGCCAGACGCAATTTTTTTAGCTTTAGCGTTTCATTTTTGTATTCATCTGCTTTCTTCTCTCAGACTCAGGCAAGCGCAAACCAATTGTTTCATTATTTTACACTAGGTGAATACCCCCGCGCGATGCGCGGGATTTGTATATAATCTTTTAA
>OVBB01000159.1:0-18139 GCA_900406415.1 Isatis lusitanica
ATATTGTTTATATATTTGTTTCGGTAAACATTATCAACGAAATGACATGGTTCACTGGTTATGAGTGTGTGCTTAATACTCTCTTTATCTGAGTTCGAGTCCACTTGACACCATTTTCTAATTTCATTTTTTTTTAAACTCAAAATTAAAACGCCACGTGGCATTCAAGGAATGCATAAGAAGGAAAGTAGTTTCTAATTATATATAAAGATTTACAAGTTTTCAATCGGTCTTTTATCATTGACCGGTTTCTTCAATTCGTTATGCATAAGTGAGATTTACAAATAAATCTATTTATCCGAAACACATGCTCTAGTCTGGTTTTCAATGAAATAGTTCTGGCCTACCCCACGAATCGAAAACAAATGCATGTGAAATTGTGAATGTTCAGATTACAAATGAAAATAAACTAATTATCATCGTTCAAGTGCTAATGTGCTTTAACAGTTTGACAAAATTTAATCTCTCTAACACGTTCGTAAGCTTTTTAGATTTGTATGAAGTTTAAGAGTTAAATAACTATCTAATCACCATGGCTTAACCAAATCTCCAATTATAAATGGGTGATATCGGTTCAACTTCAAACCGGCTTTGAACCACGAACAAAATCAGATTGTTTGTAGTGAAACCTTTTATCTGCAAATTATCGAAAGATATGCACACGTAATAGAATATTCTCATCAACGCGCCTATAGCTTCCTTAACGCACTTTTTTTTTTTTTACTTCGTCTCGAGGGTAATCGATCTTCTTCTTCCTCTCGTCTCGTCTCTCTCCTCTCTCCTCGGTGGAAATCATGAGTATTGAAGCATCGGAGCTACATGATCTCTCCGACGACGCCGATTACGCCGCCTCTCAACAACAAGTTTGTTATTCTCTGACTCATCGTTTTTCCTTACTTTCTGTTTCCGGATTCGCAATTTCTCATTTCTTTTCTGGTTAGAAGCCAATCGTAGTAATCGCTATGAATTTCTCCGCCTTTTCCTTGAGAATCTGCTGTATTCGTTCTCTCTCTCTCTCTCAAGTTTGGTGGATTGATCGTTTTGTTTCAGGGATCGGCTAGCATGATGCGGTGCGACAGCGAGAAGAGAAGTTCACCTAGTGAACACGAAGGCGCTGAATTGATATATTTGAAGGATAACGTTGCGATTCATCCCACACAGTTCGCATCGGAGAGGATTAGTGGTAGATTGAAGTTAACTAAGCAAGATTCGACTCTCTTCCTGGTAAAATCACAACATCTGTTTCCTTCCTTTTTTTTCCGCTTGATGAACAGTTTCGTATTGGATTTGATTTTTCTTTTATGTGATTGGCTTAGTCGTGGATTCCGTACAAGGGACAAACCTCGAATGCAAAGCTATCAGAGAAAGGTAAACACGATTCTTTGGGATTAGATTAAGTATGTGTTTGGTTGTTTAAGAAAATGCATTAACTTTGGTTTTATAACTAGTTTCTCTATCTTTTCTAGATAGGAGTCTTTATACCATCACAGCAGTTCCATTCACTGAAGTTAGGTCCATCAGGCGACATAATCCTGCTCTCGGATGGCAGTATGTAATCGTTGTGCTGTCTTCTGGTAAGTAAGCAAAACCTTAATCTGTTGCTGCTTTGTTGAGATATAACTAAATTATATGTGGTCTTGCTAGTGGGTTTGTAAACAGGATGTGTTTTCCCTTCTCTACAAACCGAATTATCTAGAAACTGTTAATCGTTTAAAATGATTTGCAGGACTTGCATTTCCGCCTCTGTACTTCTACAACGGAGGAGTCAGGGAGTTCCTGGCCATAGTGAAGCAACACGTTTTTCTTGCAAGGTATGTGTCAGATGTGAAATACTTTTTTTTTGTCCCTGGGTTGTATTGATATGCTTATTTATGGAAAGCATGCCTTTATATCTGTAAGGTTACTGTATCAAAGTAACTTAGGGATGCACAGTGTATTGTTACTTTCAAACGGTTTTGATTGTGCATGTTACTTACTCATCGAGGAGTCCTGATATGAAAATTTGTGGACGACCTAAATTTATCGTCGTATGGAACTGGATGAATCGTTATATAGTTATAGGGAAAATAATAGTCTTACATAATCTTACCTTTTTATAGGTCGGCAGAAGATGCAAATGTGTTCATTGTGAATGATTTTCAGAGTCCCTTGCAGGTAACTATACTAAATCATTTCATGTTGGGTGGAGTGGGTGGAGTGATGATTTTGGTTTTACCTTATGGGCTAATATATTTTGTGATTATATCCGACAGAGAACTCTTTCTTCATTGGAGCTCCCAAGTTCACTGCCTGTTGCAAGTGGACAGTCTACATACCCGTTAGATGGAGTATCTTCTAATGAAAGTCAAGGGAGAACAAGTGCAGGTGGCGACAACAGAGTTTCTCAGTATGGATTGAGAAAGCAGAAGAGTCATGATCCTACTCGTGATCTTTCAATTCATCTTCTAGAGAAGTTTTCTCTGGTTACTAAGTTTGCTCGAGAAACAACCACTCAGTTGTTTTCCGAAAACAATGGCTTTGGTTCCGTTGACAAGAGATGGAATAACCAACCCGTGCATAGTTATCCTGAAAAGTTGTCAAATATTGCTGAGGAAAAATATCATGAAAACCCTCATAGTCATCCTGAAAAGGAGCATGATGAAGAAATTTCTAATAACGTTGATGTCCCTGCTGATCCCTTAGAGGTGAGGATCATTTTTCTTTTTCTCTGTTTTGTTATAAGCATTAGCATGTTGGGGAAAATATATCCGTCTATTGTAAATCTTCCTGTGCGTCATGACGCAAAGTCTTGTTTCATCTTTTGGATAGATTGTCATTTATCTTAAATGTGTGGGGTCAAAGTCATACTTGTACGACTTAAATTCATACATAAAGTTTTGTCCAGTGCCTATATTTTAGCTACCCTATCGGGAGTAATTCGATCTATTGAGTCTTTCCTTGGGTTTATGCATGCATTTTAGTTGTGCTTGTACTTTCAGTTATTTGGAACACTACCTAGGTACTAATGACTAGTTGAGTTACTGCACTTTTCTTGTTCTTGTTAAGGTTTGTTGGAAACAAAGATCTGAAATTTCTGTTACATTCAAAGGCAATCAATTTGTAACTTTAGGCATGTTAAGCATAGATTTAAACGCTCAGCTTTAGTTGATTATCACTTCTGCTATATATGCGGATGATTCACCCTGTATTAGCAATACAGACATTTTCGGATGGAATGCTTTCCATGCTTCATTAACACCAAGTATCTGGAACTGTTTATTAACAGACCACTCATAATGGCACTTACATGTAAAATATGGAACTTATGAATTTTTTATTCATTATACCGTATAACTGTTCCTCCTTTGCAGTTCAACAAGGTGAGTTTGGTGTGGGGAAAACCAAGGCAGCCACCAATGTGTTCCAAAGAGGTAAGCACTTTTCAATCCTGCAAATTTCCTAAGTCCAGAAAGTTCAGAGACGAAATTCGTTTTGGGTGCTGTGTTACATTTTTTTACTAAATGGTAGAGAAAGAAATGACAAAGTATAAAATATACTGTGGTGAAGTTTAAAATGTCGACAAAGTATGTGCACCCTGGTATAAAATATGTTTTGTTTCTTTGTTTGCGAGGTGTGCACGGATATGTTTTCTATTTTCTTTCATTTTTGTTTAATTTCAAACTTTTTCTGGGTCTCAGTTCACAGCATTCTTGGATTCTGAAGGGCGAGTTGTGGAATCAAAAGCTCTTCGAGAGAGAGTTTTCTATGGAGGCATTGAGCACCAATTGCGAAGAGAGGTTATTAATTTTTCTATTTCAGATGAAATTCAATACAGTCTATGCCTAATTGTATGCAGATTGATAACTTAGGATCACCATTATAGGTCTGGCCCTTTCTCTTGGGGTATTATGCATATGACTCAACATATGCAGAGAGAGAATATTTTCGATCTGTCAAACGGATGGAATATGCAACACTGAAACAGCAGTGGCAGGTTCGTTCATCACCCTTTGACATCTTTTCTAGATTCCTTAATTGGATACGTAGTTCCTTGGCAGGATGATGTCTGACCTAGTGAAATAAAATTGAGGTGTTCCTAGACTAGCTTATTTCCCTCATGTTCTTTGCACTCTTAACAAGTAATTTATTCGTTTTGACAGAGCATCTCCCCTGAACAAGCAAAAAGGTTCACAAAATATCGGGAGAGGAAGGGGCTGATAGATAAAGATGTGGTAAGAAGAGTTTGAGGATATATATTTTTTCTTTTATGTATGTGGTTGTGCCCTATTCATTGAATTCCTGGTTTATTTCTTCTTGTGTAGGTAAGAACTGATAGGGCATTTGAATACTATGAAGGGGATGACAATCTGAACGTCAATAGCATGCGTGATATTCTGTTGACTTACTCCTTCTACAATTTTGACCTGGGTTACTGCCAGGTACTTATCCCCACTTACCCCATAAGCAGGAACGCTGGACACTCTTCCTGTTCTGTCTTTTGCTATAAATTTTCCTAACTGACAATCTTTCCATTGGTTTATTAGGGAATGAGTGATTATCTATCTCCTATCTTGTTCGTGATGGAGGATGAATCAGAAACCTTTTGGTGTTTTGTGGCACTGATGGAACGCCTTGGACCCAACTTCAACCGTGACCAGAATGGGATGCATACTCAACTCTTTGCACTCTCAAAGGTCTAATACTTTTTATCCTCAATAACACCTCTACAGTTTACATTTTGCATTTCTTCTTTTACATCAGCATTCAGTATCGATGTTGGGATCTGAATCTGAAACCTTTTCATTTTCACTGTCACTGTCCCACAGCTTGTGGAGTTGCTCGATAGCCCGCTGCATAATTACTTTAAGCAGAATGACTGCTTGAATTACTTCTTCTGCTTCCGCTGGATCCTGATTCAGTTTAAAAGGTTTGTTTCTTCTTTTCTGCCTTGATACACTTACAGCACATTTTGAGTGTAAATGGCGAGAACCCCAAATACTGGTATTGGAGTTTCTTTGGCTGTGCTGTATCTGATTGTGGTGGCAAATGCAAATGTCTCAGGGAGTTTGAGTACGAGAAGACAATGCAGCTATGGGAAGTGTTATGGACGCAGTACCTAACGGAACACCTTCACCTATATGTTTGTGTGGCGATCCTGAAACGATGTCGCAGCAAGATAATGGGAGAACAGATGGATTTCGACACACTCTTAAAGTTCATTAACGAGCTCTCTGGGCATATCGACCTCGACTCAACAGTCAGAGATGCTGAAGCACTTTGCATATGTGCTGGCGAGAACGGTGCCGCTAGTATCCCTCCAGGAACCCCTCCTTCATTGCCCTTAGATGAAGGTATCCTATATCCTCTGGACGATGATGTTTTGTAAGTATTACAGCTTTTTTTTTCCTTTTTCTTCGTCGTCAGGAACATGTTACCAAAATTTGGATTTCTTTTACGGGGCGTTATTAATTCAAATGGACATATGTGCTTTTTTTTTCTTTTTTTCTTTTCTTCACTTGTTAACTTCGGGGGTCGAGATATGTATTGTACTGGAGTTGTTTACTTGTTAAATGAGAAGGTAAAGAATAGGAATCAGGGCTTATTACAATTCTTGCGTAGACTTACGTCCCTTGTCAAATTGTATTAACTAAAGGCAATATGATTCGCTTAAGTCTATGCAAGAATTCACCCCCTGGAGATAAAGTCCTAAAGCAGAGGAAAGAAATCGGTGAAGGCAAAACATGGGTCAAACGCAAGACCATCATAGGCGAAACAGTTGGTCTCCTCCATCCAAGTAGTGGTAGTGCTCTCTTCTCCTCCATGGCTTCTTCTCACTTCCGTAGACATAACTGGCTTGTCGTTGCACGGAGTGGCTTCCTCGACTGATTCAGGTGCATTCCGTCTCCTCGAATTGGGTTTCTTGTTCAAATGGGTATTCCAGTAGTTCTTCACTTCGTTGTCAGTCCGACCTGGAAGGCGACCAGCGATCAACGACCATCTAGTACAGGAACCAAAAAGAAAAAAGCATGAGTTAATATTTGAAAAAGTGATGATGATGATGAGGTCTTTGTTCTTCAATGTTGAAAAGAGGAAGTACCGGTTTCCGAGGAGCTTATGCATGCGGATGATGAGGTCTTGTTCTTGAGGTGACATTCCTCCTCTTTTGATATTTGGTCTTAGATAGTTCTTCCATCTCAACCTACAGCTTTTCCCTCCTCTCTTCAATCCTAAACACAATTCGAAACAAGAAAACAAATTCCCTAATTTTCCCAATCTTCCCTCTTTTTGGGGGAGCAAATGAAACAAACTCTTATATGTAGAAGAAAATTTAGCTTTCGGACCGGATCTACGAGAGATGTCTGCCCAGTTTCCTTCTCCATGAGTCTCGACGTAGCTTCTTAATATCATGTCTTCTTCAGGTTTCCACAAACCTCTTTTCACAGGAGACTTCCGTTCTTCTTCCCTTCTCTCCATCCGTCTTCTTCTTTTTTGTTTTGTTTTTTTGCTTCTTTTGTCTCCACAGTTTTGCAAGTGAGGCGTGTTTGCTATAATATGCACATAAAGTGCGGGAGTTCCCAACTTTAACTCTTACATGTGGGGGCTCTCTATTGGAATTATTGAAGGGAAAAAGAGTACTTTTCAAACAGCAAAACTACTGTAAAATTCGTGCAATAACTATAGCTGTAAAAGCCCTACTTCCTTTGTTTTTATCAGTGTTGTTACAAATTATTGGCGCTTTTGGGCAAACATATTAACCCAGGCAGATCAGAGGTTGGAGATTGCCATCAGCCTCGATACCTGCGCAACTCCATTACCACTTACTCTCTTTCTTCAATCACACTTCGGTATTTTATTCCTTTCTCTATTCAAATATACCAATGGCAACTTCCTTTCTTTTAACAGTGTGGGTACATCTGCATTAGAGCTCTTAGAGGCCCTTATAGAAATCATTCCAAAAATGTTCAAAAATTGTTTTATACAAGTGAATAACCCATTTTTTTTCTAAGTTTCTCTTACAACACATTTGCAAAGAAACAGGATGATACTTGACAAATACAGCTTGTGCGTTTACAGCTGTTGCACTTCAACAGTTCTTTATCGCTCCAAAAGATAAATGGCCTGCAGTTTCAATGTTTTTGCTCGCATGTGGTTGTTCGGATGTGCATGCCGTAGACTGGTGCCTATGAATGGATACAAAATTAATATCCAACATATTAACGAAAAGAGACATACCTCTGGACTCTAGTATATTTGAGTGATCTATGCACATCTAGATTCCTTGTTTACGGAATTAAAAAAAAAGTCTGATATTACATCATACGTCGCATTTTAACCTTGTATTACTTTCAATACAAACAATATAATTAGTGGGGTTATTGAGAGTTTGGATCTATAAAGAGTCTTGCAATTTGTTAATTTTATAAAGAAATTTCTATATTTAGAAAATCTCTGAAAATATTTAACTATAATTATATTCAAAATCTAAGATATATAATATACCCAAGAGGGATAATGAAACATACTAAAACAGAGAGCTGGTCCAAATGCTCAATCTACTTCCTCGTGGAAACGATTCTTCAGCTCTCTTCGTCGTTCCATGCCACAATTACCATCTCATCAACGACCTTCTTCTTTCTTCAGCTCGCTCCAGATCGACTTTTAAAGGACTTCAGCTCCATGGCTATGTCGTCAAATCAGGCCTTTTTCTTATCCCTCTCATCGCCAACAACATCATCAACTTCTACTCCAAGTCACAGCTTCCACACGACTCTCACCGAGCTTTCCAGGAAACCCATCAAAAGAGCGCGACGACGTGGAGCTCCATCATCTCTTGCTTCGCGCAGAACGAGCTTCCATGGATGTCCCTCGACTTTCTCAGGAAAATGATGTTGGAGGGAAACATTCGGCCTGATGATCGTGTCCTCCCTTCAGCTACAAAGTCGTGTGCGATTCTGAATCGTTCTGATATTGGCAGATCGGTTCACTGTCTCTCGATGAAGACTGGGTACGACTCTGATGTGTTCGTGGGGAGTTCTCTGGTCGATATGTACGGGAAATGTGGAGAGATTGTTGATGCGAGGAACGTGTTCGACGAAATGCCTCACAGAAATGTTGTTACTTGGAGTGCGATGATTTATGGGTACGCGCAAATGGGTGCAAATGAGGAAGCTTTGTTGATGTTTAAAGAAGCTTTGTTCGAGAATCTCGATGTCAACGATCACTCGTTTTCAAGTGTCATTAGTGTCTGCGCCAATTCGACTCTTCTTGAGTTAGGCAGGCAGGTTCAGGGTTTGTGCATTAAGTCCAGCTTCGACTCGTCTAGCTTCGTGGGAAGCTCTTTAGTCTCCTTGTACTCAAAGTGTGGTGTTCAAGAAGGAGCTTATCAAGCTTTCCGCGAGACCCCCGTGAAGAATCTCGGGATCTGGAACGCGATGCTCAAGGCCTGTGCGCAACACTCACACGCTCAGGAAGTTATCGAGTTGTTCAAACGGATGAAACGTTCAGGGATGAAACCAAATTTCATTACTTTTCTCAACGTGCTCAATGCTTGTAGCCACGCGGGTCTAATCGATGAAGGGAAGTACTACTTTGATGTGATGAAAGAAGAATACAGAATCGAGCCGACGGATAAACATTACGCGTCCTTTGTGGATATGTTGGCACGAGCTGGTAAACTACAAGAAGCTCTTGAAGTTATCAACAACATGCCTATCGATCCCACGGAGTCCGTATGGGGAGCATTGTTAACGGGTTGTACAATCCACAAGAACACTGAGCTTGCGGCATTTGCAGCAGACAAGGTGTTTGAGTTAGGACCAGTGAGTTCCGGTATGCACATTTCGTTGTCCAATGCTTATGCAGCCGATGGTAGATTCGAAGACGCAGCCAAAGCTAGAAAGTTGCTTCGGGACAGAGGGGAGAAGAAGGAGACAGGGCTAAGTTGGGTTGAGGAAAGGAACAAAGTTCATACATTTGCAGCTGGAGAGAGACGGCATGAGAGAAGCAAGGAGATCTACGAGAAGCTGGCTGAGTTAGGGGAAGAGATGGAGAAAGCGGGTTACGTTGCAGACACGAGCTTTGTTCTGAGAGAAGTGGATGGAGACGAGAAGAATCAGAGCATAAGGTATCATAGCGAGAGATTAGCTATTGCGTTTGGGCTGATCACGTTTCCGGCTGATAGGCCGATCCGGGTGATTAAGAACTTGCGAGTGTGCGGCGATTGCCATAACGCCATCAAGTTCATGTCCGTATGTACGGGACGAGTGATCATTGTGAGAGATAACAACCGGTTTCATCGGTTCGAAGGTGGCAAGTGTTCTTGTAATGACTATTGGTGAAGACAAAGGAGGGCTGGTTTCTGATTCAAACTTAACGGCTACTTCTTCTTCTTGATCATCATTTTTAGGATAAAAATCATAAAATGAAAAATCTGGAAATACGATCATTATTTATATATCACATTGCAAATTACTTTATAGATTAAATTGGTCTATATTTTTGTTCAGTGAGGCTGTAAACTAATGAATCAGTATTTTTTTTTTATATATAGTGTATCAGTACGAAGAACTCTAGTTCTTGTGTATTTATCTGATCTAAGACCAGTTTTTATTTCTGGAGACATTTCGAAGTATTAATAATATAGTTTTTGAAGAAATATAAGTTTGTGTATACATACATATTAAATATTTAACTTTCGTTGAGTTTTATAATTTAATACCAATTTTATTTTTGGGATAAATTATATCACAAAAAAAATTAAAATATTGAACCGGCGAAATTTCTTCTTTTTCGGGTCATAAACCAAACGACTCAATTTTGAAAGAAAACTGGAAATGAAAAGAACTTTCTGGAATTCGTTTGCGCTCGCAAAGACCCGGCGGGTCCCTCCATACAAAACGGTTACTTTCGTCGAATGCGGTTGCGGATGGGAACAATACGACGGCGTTTCATCGAACAATCCAGAATCCCCTCGTCTCCTCGCATTCAAAAGAAGAGACTAGAACTTACAACTTCCCTCTTATAAATACACATTGTTCTTTTCCTCCTTCCCTGTGTCTTACACAGAATCATCACAATCTCATCGAAACGCTCTCAAAGTTCTCGATTCGTCTTCCAATTTTTCTCAAGCAATCTCTTCGTTTTGCGTTTTTGAATAGAATCGGTTGGCTATGGCGGAAGTTCAGATGGCTGATGCGGAGACGTTCGCCTTCCAGGCCGAGATTAACCAGCTTCTCAGCTTGATCATCAACACTTTCTACAGCAACAAAGAGATCTTCCTCCGTGAGCTCATCAGTAACTCTTCCGATGTACGTTTTCCTACGATTCCTATGTTTCTTATTTGTCCTGCATGTCCATGGATCTTGGATTCGCTGACGATTAGGTTTTAGTTTCGAAATTGTGGTTAGACTTGGGTCTCAAGGTAGTTTAGGATGAGGAATCTGTGTTAATGGTTTAGGCTGTAGCGAATCATTCTTTGACTTGTTTGATTGATGTGTACTTCGGTGTTGGACAGGCTCTTGACAAGATTCGATTTGAGAGTTTGACTGATAAGAGCAAGCTCGATGGACAGCCTGAGCTTTTCATCAGGTTGGTACCAGACAAGGCGAACAAGACGCTCTCGATCATCGACAGTGGCATTGGGATGACCAAAGCGGATCTGGTGAACAACTTGGGAACCATAGCGAGATCTGGAACCAAGGAGTTTATGGAAGCACTCCAAGCTGGAGCTGATGTGAGCATGATTGGTCAGTTTGGTGTTGGTTTCTACTCTGCTTACCTTGTTGCGGAGAAGGTTATTGTCACTACGAAGCACAACGATGATGAACAATACGTGTGGGAGTCTCAAGCTGGTGGTTCCTTCACTGTCACGAGGGATGTGGATGGGGAACCTCTTGGTAGAGGAACGAAGATCACTCTCTTCCTGAAGGAGGATCAGGTAATGGATTTGAAGCCTTGAGTGTTTTTTTTTTGTTTGGATGTTTGGTGTTTGTTCTTATACGAGTGTTTATTTGTGCAGCTTGAATATCTGGAGGAGAGGAGACTTAAGGACTTGGTGAAGAAGCACTCTGAGTTCATCAGTTACCCTATCTACCTTTGGACTGAGAAAACCACTGAGAAGGAGATCAGTGATGATGAGGATGAGGACGAACCAAAGAAAGAAAATGAAGGCGAGGTGGAAGAAGTTGATGAGGAGAAGGAGAAGGACGCTAAAAAGAAGAAGAAGATCAAAGAAGTCTCCCACGAGTGGCAACTTATCAACAAGCAGAAACCGATTTGGTTGAGGAAGCCAGAAGAGATCACCAAGGACGAGTATGCATCTTTCTACAAGAGCTTGACCAACGACTGGGAGGATCATCTTGCCGTGAAGCACTTCTCCGTGGAGGGTCAGCTCGAATTTAAGGCTATCCTCTTTGTTCCGAAGAGAGCTCCGTTCGATCTCTTCGACACGAGAAAGAAGTTGAACAACATCAAGTTGTATGTCAGGAGGGTGTTCATCATGGACAACTGTGAAGAGTTAATCCCAGAGTACCTCAGCTTCGTGAAAGGTGTTGTTGATTCCGATGACTTGCCGCTCAACATCTCTCGTGAGACGCTCCAGCAGAACAAGATCCTTAAGGTGATCAGGAAGAATCTGGTGAAGAAGTGCATTGAGATGTTCAACGAGATCGCCGAGAACAAAGAAGACTACAACAAATTCTACGAGGCTTTCTCCAAGAATCTCAAATTGGGTATCCACGAGGACAGTCAGAACAGGGCAAAGATCGCTGATCTTCTTCGTTACCACTCCACAAAAAGCGGTGATGAGATGACAAGCTTGAAAGACTACGTCACTAGGATGAAGGAAGGGCAGAAGGACATTTTCTACATCACTGGTGAAAGCAAGAAGGCCGTGGAGAATTCTCCGTTCTTGGAGAAGTTAAAGAAGAGAGGATACGAAGTGCTTTACATGGTGGATGCGATCGACGAGTACGCTGTTGGACAGTTGAAGGAATACGACGGAAAGAAGCTGGTCTCCGCGACGAAAGAAGGACTAAAGCTAGAAGACGAGACCGAAGAAGAGAAGAAAAAGAAAGAAGAGAAGAAGAAATCATTCGAGAATCTCTGCAAGACGATCAAGGACATTCTCGGTGACAAGGTCGAAAAGGTCGTGGTCTCCGACAGGATCGTGGATTCTCCGTGCTGTCTTGTGACAGGTGAGTACGGATGGACTGCGAATATGGAGAGGATTATGAAGGCTCAGGCGTTGAGAGATAGCAGCATGAGCGGGTACATGTCGAGCAAGAAGACCATGGAGATTAACCCCGATAATGGAATCATGGAGGAGTTGAGGAAGAGAGCTGAGGTGGACAAGAACGACAAGTCTGTTAAAGATCTGGTGATGTTGCTGTTCGAGACGGCTTTGTTGACCTCTGGATTCAGTCTTGACGAGCCGAACACGTTTGCAGCTAGGATTCACAGGATGCTGAAGCTGGGCCTGAGTATTGATGAGGATGAGAATGTCGAGGAAGATGGTGATATGCCTGCCTTGGAGGAGGATGCTGCGGAAGAGAGCAAGATGGAGGAAGTCGACTAAGAGATTGAGAGAAGCCTCTCTTATGGTCTTCTGATGATGTCTGGTTGCTTTGAGTTTTAAGATTTCTTGTATCTTTGTCATGGTGTCTTTTAGGGTCGTTTGAACTTTTCTTTATGATTTGGTCTGTTCAAGGGCGTTCTTTCTTTCTCATGTTTTGTGTCTGTTTGTCCAGTTTTTGTACTTCAAAGAAGTGAATATAAGCTCCGACTAAACTCAACGACTGTCACTGTCTATGCACACTAGTATTGTTTACTTTCTCCAGATTAACACATTCCAAACTCTATTCAGAAATGATTCTTAATCACCATCACAAGCAAAAGAGGTCAAAATTTAAATGATAACTCGTCCGCGGAACAAGTCTTTGATAAGGTGGATTATAGGAACAAAGTACCTCAGCGCACAATAGACCAATGTGTTTCGTTGAAATTATAAACGATTTGGCTTGTAAATCGTCCTCGGCTTGCTATAACAATGGAACTGAACTCGGATAGATCACGAAAAATTCTGGAATTTGGATTACAAAAGCAAAATTTAAAGCTGAAACAACTCATCCATAATCTCTTAGTGTCAACTAAAAAACATTTCTTTTTCAAGGAAGACCTGAACCAGATGGTGCAGCCGCGCCGTAACCTCCAGCACCACGGCCAAACCCAGGCCTGCCACCACTTCCCTGCACAACAAAAAAACAAGCCACATAAGAACGTTAAAACAATGACAACCACAACATAAGCTAAACAATCCACTGGCGCAGTATCATATTTCTAGTCGTCGTAACTAATAATCAAGAGATGGAAGTTCGGATGTGAGTCTGAAAGGTAATAAGTTCGGCAGGTTCAGGAGTTCTATGCTACAAGCACCAAAACTACCACAATTATGAACTTTTTATGTCACAGAAGCAAATGCAATGCGAATTTACTTGGAAAGACGGCTGGTAATCAGCTGGAGCACCACTCTTGTCGCCTCCAAACTCACCACCACCACGAGGACCTCCACGGTAACCCTCACGGTCACCAAACCTGGGACGGTCTCCTCCTTCAAAGCGGGGTCCTCTGTAATACCAAGAAACCACACACTTATATCATCGAAGCAAAGAACGAGATTTTTGTCACATACGTAACGAGCTAAGCAAAGAGTTAATCACCTTGGGCGATCGCCAGGTGGGCCACCAAATGGACGACCAATAGGCTTGGCTGACTTCTTCAAGGTAGCAGGAACAACATCAGATGGAAGGTTAAGGTAAGTTCTCAAGAACTCAATCCCTTCGTTGGTCAGAAACCAATAGTAATGCATCCATGCGAATGTCTCCCTAACATACTCCTTGGATTTGAATGACTGCATGAGCTTGATCACTTGCAGGTTCGGTACTGATTCAATCAACGGGTGCTTCGCCAGATTGAAATCCTTCTTGGCAAAGCATACTCCTTCTGCAATACCCAGATGAATACAATCCATCAACACATCATTCTCATCTTGTAAGCAGCTAAAATACGCAAGACAAAACAACACAATTGCAAGCAAAACAGATTATGCAAACTCACAATTCCGAACAAACTATAGTTTCAGCAGTGGATTTGTCCAAATGTGAATTCCAGAGTTCTAAAGCTAACAAAAATCGAAACCTAAACTACATAAACTAAATCTTAGATCACAGTATTCATCATTATGCGAAAATGTTGAAATAACACTAAGAATGATTTAATTCGCCATAACGTCTAATTCAAACGCAGAAGCTGAAGCAGTCGAGAGTATTACTGAAAACAAACACTAGGCAACAGAGAAATTACACAAAACACGAACCTTTGAAAAGGTACTTGCAGATTTCTCTCCGGTTTTCCTCTGAGATAATCTGAAAGCAGAAGGAAGAAGAAAATTATTAAAAATTAATAGCAACAATATCGTGATGTAACATTAAAAATATGATGAGAACAGATCTACAGATCGAAAGCAGAGCTCATGTGTACCATTGTATCGGTGGGAGAGTTTGCAGAGACGCACGGCAATTGGAGAGAATAAAAAGCTAGGGTTTTTCAGCATCTGAGAAGACGATGGCTTTATACGATTTTTGTTTTGGGCTTGTAATGGGCTTTGAATTATCAAGTATGGGCCTTTAAGATCCGGCAGTAGTAATCTGGTTTAATTGACGGTTGAATCGGATTGGACGCGGTTAGGCACGAACCGTTTTTTTCTTTTCTTTTAGTTGCCCGAAGACAGTTTCATCAGTCCAAAGTAATGGATCGTCAACATGAAGAAGTGTCATTATTTTGTATATTAAGAAGAAAAAAACCATCTTTCTTATATCTATGTTATTTCTGTTGATCTTATGTTACACTAAAGACACGCAAGGAAAAGGAAAGCTAAGACACGTCTAAGAGATTTGGTCTCTAGCAGAGAGACTGCTACATGCTTAAACAAAAGTAGAGAGAAGACGAATGGGACTTTTAACTTGAGATAATACACTGTACATATACCATCCATTATCCAAAAGACGTATATATGAAACAAAACTAAACCGCTCAGGCGTCAGCTTCATCTTCTTCATCTGTACAAACAAAACCCATAACAGAATCTCTGGGTTTTGCAACACCTGAGACATTTTATCATGATTCTCCCCATTTATTAACTTCAGGTAGAGATTTCAGGTGGTTCTTTATTTAAGGTTTTACTCACTCCACCATGATCAGTGGCTGCCTCAGAGCCGATATCATAAGACGAAAGAAGCCGTCTCTGTTAAGAGTTTCAAGGTTAGATCTGAAATAGGGTTTCCATTTTAAAATTGTTTTAAAGAGTTTGTAAAAGGATGATAACTTACATGTTCCTCAAAATCCGGGCTAGACAAGTTGATGGATAGATTTCTCATCAATAGTAGCACCTGCTTGGCGGAGGGCAAACAAATAAAACAACGATTAGGTTTTATCATTTGTTCCATTTGAGCCGACTTGGTTTCAATTAAGATATATGTGAAACTGAAAAGACGAGAACCGTACGGTTTCCACATCTATGGGGTCCATTTTCTTCAGCTTCTGTAGATGATTACTTGCATATGGGTCAAAAACACTTCCGATGAAGCTGTATACTTGGGCAAAGTCCGGTAATACTGAAACAACGAAGAAAGAACTGTCTAGTAAAAAATGGTCTACAAGGTACAAATAGGATCGAAGTAGGAGACTTGTGTAACAACGCTTACCTCGTAATGAATGGCCAACATTTCCCTGCTCATTCGTGTCTCTGTTTGATCGTGGTCTTGGAGTATTTTCAGAGCTACTAGAACAGTTGTTATTCGCTCCTGCTCCTGCTGTTTCCATCAGAACATTGAAGAACAATATACTTCGTTTAGCAAATTTAGAGAAAGGAGATTAGATTAAGAGAGTAACAGTGATGGCTTGTAGATGAAAGTAATACCTTTTGGCAGGGGTGTGAAGCTAATTGTTTGCACATTATTTGTCCACGGAGCCGCCGGCGCAGCAGTGGTTGGAGGAGTCATCAGCATCGAAGAAGACTCGGGCCTAAACATATAACTCGGGTCATTTGGTTCAGGCGTTGATTTGAAGGACCCTGGTACTTGAGGTTGAACTGCACATGCCGTAAAATTGGCATCAATATAATTTTCTCAACAAGCAAACAATATTTCAGTTTCCACTAGCTATTCCGTACCGTTCTTGTGAGCCTTCTGAGGATATGGATGAGCGGCTTTTCTTTTAGGTCGAGGAGGAGGGAGATGTTCACCCGTCCCACTCTTTTGTACCTTCAGAAAATACTTCTGAGCATGACTTCTTATCTGCGATATTACAGGAAAACCGTATAAGAAACCACAATAGTTTTTTAACAAGCTCACTTGTGTAATCCAAAAAAAAATCTAAAGATTGTACTTTATAATTAAATATCAGTGTGATCAGCGACAAAAGCATGTGCCACTCTTGCTCCTAATAGTCGAGACAATAAAGTTGTTTTAAAAGAACGCTTTGTGAAGGTATCAAATGAGAGGAAACAACCCTAATCCAAGGTAACACTGAGGGCCCAAGCGAGATCTCAAACAACTATAGTATGCGGAAAATAAAAGTAGCTCGGAAGATATTTTTGTTTTTGTTTTTGTTTTACTGCACCTGAATCACTGTCTTTGACCCAATAAAAGCTTCAATTTTCTTCCAGTCTCTGTCAAACCTAAAAACGATAAAACATAAGCATAAGAGATATTAGATCAAATACCAAACAAACTTAATATATACTATGTCCAATCCTCATATAAGACTGTACGCATCACAATACAGAGATGAATCTGCAATGAACAGTGTTATCATCAAGTCTTGAAGATATAACAATCCATAGTCTCCACTAGAACTAACCCAAGATCTTTCCCACTACATACCAAACCTTAGTACTTCTAACTATCTAAGCTGTGTTTATAGACTACTGTACAAGAAAAAAGCATCTCAGCTACTCTTCATTGAATCCTCTTCACTAACATGTATATAGTTTCAATCACCGTCTTTTAATGATAGACCCGTGAATTTCTCGCCCGTTTCGTGGTTCACTGTTAATGATCACTTCAAGTCTTAGGACGTATCTCGGCTCATCCACTTTCCATAGCTATTACAGTCATTCTCGTGTTTCCACACCCTGACCTTCTCAATGCTTTATCAGACACCCGATTGGACAAAATGTGCATACACAGACAAAACCCACCTGCCCTAATCCAACACTCAATCTCAATTCCATGTCCGACAGACATTCACTATCTATTCGAATCATAGATTGCGAATAATCGCGATCAAAATTCGACGCATATTTCACGGGTTTCCGAAACAAACAGTTGAATTAATAAGAAACAAAAAAAAAAAGAAGCCCTAATTCAGCAAAATTGCGGCTAATTCTCGCCGAATCGAAGCCCAAAATGGTAAATTTCTCAAAGGGAAAATAAACCCATTAACGAGAAAATGGCAAAGCTCAAAAAATGGATAACTCACAGCTGAAGAGCTTCGAGGAACTTGTCGTGCTCAGGCTCCGTCCAGCTCTCCCTCGACTTGGTAATAGTATAAGGCTTCCTTATCTTCTTGCTGAGATCCTCCGAGGAAGAAACCGTCGCCGTCGCATCCGCCACCGCCGCAGCAGTGGAAGATGTCGTCGGAGAGGAGGAGACGGCGACGGCGGCGGCGAAGGTTCCAATAGGAGGAACGGTCATACCGTTCGGATCCAAGAAGTATCCGTCTGCGGGATTCGGGTTTCGAGAGACCATGAAAAATTGAGGGCGAATTTTTGGGGATTTTATTTGGTTTTGGCTAGTTTTGTTGTTGGTTCGTTGAAAGCTGTGTAAAGAGAGAAAGAAATGTGGAAGAAAGTATATAAAATGGGAATTAATTTAGCGGATTTTGTGTATAACGAATAACGATGAAACTCTTGTGATCGTCTGAGGTCGGTCACTTTGCCGACTGATGTAGCCTTAAACGACCTTATTATAACGTGCCACGTGTTTGGAAAATATTGTTTCCTTTTAAATAAAGTTTTCTTCTTTTATGTTTCCACTCCATTTTAGGCCTATATTGTGAGTAAAGAAGAGATGGGCCCAAAGACAACTACTCCAGCCCATACGAA
>OVBB01000159.1:18273-40610 GCA_900406415.1 Isatis lusitanica
TCCAAATAATAGTGAAAGTTAAAATTTCTCATCTTTCTCTATCTTGTTCATATATATGATTACGACTCATCCTCTCTCTCTTTCGTATTGCCTCTGTATAGTTCCAACTTTTTTTTTTTTTTCTGATAATTCGATTTTTTTTTTCACTTAGATCAAAATAATTTACAATAATGGTGACTTAATTATTCAAGACTGGACCTACAAAAAAAAAATTCAAGACTGGACAATGACTTGTCCAATATGCGAATGAAATGAAAACAAAATATTTTAAGATTAGCTCACATAATTAATAGTTGTATATATTTATATTTTAGATTGATTGGTTGAAATATAATGTTCATAACAATCATTATACAACATTAGCACTGTCTGAATTTACACATTTCTGGTGTACCTCTAATAGTAAAATCTCGTTAATCATCGGGCTATGCAGCTTTTTCGAACGATCCTCTTTTTTTTTTTTGAACAAAACAATCTTCTTCTTCTTCTTGTAAAAAAAAAAAAAAACAATCTTCTTGTTGTCTCACGTGGGTTCCACCGAAAACTCTCGTTTGTTAAAACGGAGTATAGCTTTGTTCATGCTTGTGTTTTTGACTGCACACAACATTCTCTATGTGTACGTACTAGAATAGGCCATATATTTTTTTTTTTATCAGAGAAAATTGCGTTTTTTAAAGATTCAGGGGACAAAAAAAAGTCAGGGGAAAGCAGATATCCTTGAAATTTGATGGGAGACAAAACGATATGATGTGAAATCTAGAAAACAAGCTCATGGGGTTTCATTCCTTGTGACAAAGAGAATCTGGCTCCGAGGTAAGTCTTGAGTTCTGGAACTTGCTTCGATGGATTTGATCAGAGCTGCGTCAACGGTTTTCTGGTCTTCTTTCTTCTCTTGTGGGAGAGAACTCTCCCTCTCCCTTCTTGTGCTTCTTCGGTGGAGGTTCCGATAACATAGGACTGGTTAACACGTCTCAATGGAACACCATTGATCTTGAATGGTCCTGTTACCTAAAGCAAACCAGAAGTAAGTTGCTTGAGAAAGACAACTCTCTTCATCGGAAATAAGTTCGTAGATTCCGTTTGTCTTCATCGTGTTCCTATTTAATTGGAATTATCTTTGAAGGTCTTCTTGACGAGTACGAATCCGTTGTTGATAAAGTGGAAGGACAAAACACACCACCATCGATCTAACACCCTACTCCACGAACATCATCTAAATCATGAAGCAAAACTTCTTACGACGATCCCCTCACCACAACTTCAAACTTCCAGTATTTGCAACCTTTGCGTACAATCACATGCAACACCAACAATATGTCTCGAATACCATAAAATGTTCTTTAATCTAAACTTAATCAACTTTTTTTTTTTTATCATTTTCTGTAATTAACTAGATAAAATTGGATATTTTAATTTCCCACATTCGACGAAGCTGTGAAGTTGATTATAATATCATCATGGTGGTTGATTTAATCCTTCTTATATCTGACGACATAAAGACAGAAAACATCACATATATAATTAGAACACGGTGTTAGTTGAAGCTACTAAAGTACTAAACTAAAGAGGAGCAGCCACACATTCTTATAAACAATCTATTATGTAGTAAAACTTGGACTGTTTATCTGATTCCTCCTGATTTAATCGTATTGAATTGACTATATATCTCTTATTCTAGTTCCGATGACTTTACCTAATTCTGAATATATTCACTAGATAAAGCCTAAAGACAATATATATATATACAGGGAAGCAAAGGTTATAATGAGCAAGCCACGAGGTTGAAATCACATTCTTATACATCGTCTCTATCTTCAATCGCCAAACTGTATAATTTTCCGAAAATGCAGGTTCGTTTTTTCTTTAATTTGTTTAATGCACTAGAAATAGTTACAAAAACAAAATCAAAATCAAAATTCCTTCAGAAGTACCACATATATATATATATACATATATATATATATATATAATTATGAAAATCCAATTAAAGTTATTGCTTATATACAAATATACAATGAGCTCGCCATATAAAATTTCAAGATTTTTATAAAATTTTGCAGCAAAAAGTTGTATTCAAGTTGGACGTTTTTGAGGAAAGAATCAAACAGAGAGCTATGAAAGCTGTCTGTGAGTTTCCAGGTATATCAACATGTACAAGTCCCGTTTATATATAAGTACTTTAATCTATGTAGGATAAACAATACTAAGAAATAATGCTTTGTTGTTGTTAGGAGTAATTTTTATTTTTTTGTTAGGAGTAACTTCGATAGACGTGAAGGAACATGGTAAACTAAAGGTGACGGGAGAATTTGATAAGTATCAAATGACGAAGAAACTGAAGAAGATATATGAATATGTTGACATAATCGCAATTGAACAAGATGGAGAGTTGAAGGAAAACCCGAATCCGGTTAAGAAGCCTGAACCAATAGTGAAGAAAACTCTTAAAGAAAAGAAAACAATAGTGGAGAAAACTCCTCAAGAAAAGAAAACAATAGTGAAGAAAACCTCATCTTTCCGTGGTTGGAAGATAGGTTTCTTTTAAAGGAATCAAGTTGTTTGAGTTATATGTGCTACTGTATTCTAACAATGTTACATCTCATTTTTTCTGAAAATTATTTTTCCTTTATTTGTAATAATCATGTTGTGTTTATTAATATTCATATTGGCATGCTTTTATCTTTTTGTTAACGTTAAGGTTTTGTCATCCGATTAATAAACGATCATCTATATTGTCTTAGTTAAGTGCTATCGTCTCGATGATCGCATGCATCTCATGAACAAAACCTTCCTCTAATCGAGTTTTAATCACAAGGGGTCGACATATATGATCGCCTATTTAGTTTGTTTACAGAAATGAAAAAGACTAAAAGAAATAAAGCAGTAGTTTTAGTTTTATAACCAAGCAAGCAATAGAAGAGAAGAAGTCTCATGACCTAGTAATGATGGTTCTCTAGACATCAAGGGTTTTATTGGCCAACAATGATGGCAGATTTCAAGATAAATTTTCAGGACAAAGTTGATGAGCAAAGAGATAGGATCTCGTAAAAGAATCCATTTCTACCATCAAGAAACTAAAACCTAACAAAAGCCTTGTAGTTCAAGAAAGGAAATCTAGTTTTACGAAGAGTATTTTAGAACAGAAAGAAGGTAAGATTCAAAAAGTAAGCGTCAAACAGGATGAGTCAAACAAAATAGTCAAGGTGGTCAGACCCATAGAGCGTATGGAACGCTATGTATCCAAAAAGATACCATAATTGAGAAGTTAACACTTGCATAATTGAGTAGTCATAGTTTTTGATACAAAAATATCATATAACACGGTATTAGTAGAAGCCATTACTAAGAACGCCACCACATTCTAGCAGTCTTATTATATTCAAAGACTCAAATTGTTCTTATTCTAACCATCTACTCCTATTAGGCGGAGTAGTATATGTATATAAAGAGTCAAGTTGTTTCTCTTTTAACCATCTATATTATATCAAAAGACTCGAAATGTTTTGAGTCTAACCATCTATCATTTAGAAAGATTTATACTGTTTTTATTCGGTCCGAATTTTTAATCATACATAATTAACTATTTCATTTTCTTATCGTTATTATATTCACTAGTCAAGAAAAAAAAAACCTGTATAAATAAGCGGGGAAGCAAAGATTTTATGAGAAAGCAATCATATTCCTTCTTCACGTTATCCTTCTTCACTCTCCAATATTTTATATCTTCGGAAAATGAAGGTTCGTTTTTCAATTCTCAGAACAGATTTAAGAAATTTACATTTTTAATGGTTTTAAAATTATATATATAGTATGTGATAAGAGTTATTTGCTTATACCATGATGAACTGCTAATTTAAATTGCAGAAGAGAGTTGTATTCAAGTTTACAGTTTTTGATGAAAGCATCAAACAGATAGCTAAGGAAGTTGCCAGGGAGTTTCCAGGTACACCATGGTTATATACTTATATTAAACCAAAGATGATGGCATGACATTCAGTTTACATGCATACATACAGAAGAAAAAAAGTTTATTCTATTTTGGCTTTTAAAAAATTAAGCAATAATTCATCACTTTGGTCTTTGGCTCTTATTTCAAAGTTATATTATGACACAAACCCACCTAACTCTAGAATAAGAAGAAGCATTCTTAGTAAAAAGACTTTTTTGAGTTGAATATATTTTTACATTTGCTTAAAAACAAAAAAAAAATTTGTTAGGAGTTACTAAGGTCAAGGTGGTAGACTTTGAAGGAGAAGGTCAGCTAGAGGTGAGGGGAGAATTTAGTACGTCTGAATTGAAAAATGAACTAATGAAGATAGATGAATTTGTTGAGACATTCAAGATTAGACCAGATGGTGTAACGGAGCCAGAAGTCAAGATCCAACAACAACAAGATGAAGGAAAACGTCCTATAAACATAGAAGAAGTGTTTGGTAAGCCGTCCAATGATGATGCCAGCAGCTCAACATGGACAGGATTAGGATATGGATTGTGGGAGCAGGCAAAAGGTGTCGCTGTGGGTGCTGCTGAGAAGGCTAAAGATATCGGTGTGGGTGCTGTTGGACTTATCGAAAAAGAGATGAAGGCAAATGCAGAACGTAAGAAGAAGGGAGGAGGAGGTGACCCACGTAAACGTTTTGGTGGGGAAGAACTTTACCCACGGGAGAAACGAGGCATCGTTGATGGTGTAAAGAACTATTTTGAGAGAAAAAAATGGCAAGAAGAAGACCGTCTCCGCAATGAATGGATGAAGAAAGAAGACCTGAATCAAAAGAAGATGATGCAGGAGCATATGAGGAAACATGGTTTAGCAAAGAAGTCAGGTGCTTGTATCAGCACACATGATAACTTTTCTCTCTAGTTTTATTTGATTCTTTTTATTTTGAGGTGATGTTCGAGCTCCATGGACTACTATGTTCTGGAGAAGAACTTCATCTCATCTTCTAAAATAAGGATTGCCTTCTTAATTATTCTGTTGTGGTATTGTTTTTGTTGATTAACCTTAATATTTGTTTTAACCGTCTGATATGCAGAAGGAGGAACGACACAAGGCTCAACAGCGACAGGCTACACAGGAAGTTTGTGGAACACCATACGAACCGGAGTAGCCAGTGGATACACGCACACACTACGAACCGGAGAAGGCAGTGGATCCACGCACACACTACGAACCGGAGAAGCCAGTGGATCCACCCAAGAGAACCGTAGGGAAGAAAAACGAAAAAAGGAATCAGCTGCAAAGAAAGGGAAGAACGGTAACTAAATGATCAAATTACAAAGGGTATTTCGTCATAAAACGTTTCGAGTCCATGTACTATTCTGTTCTGGACGACAAAGTTCATCTCATCTTCTAGAAACGACTTTTGTGTTCTTATTTTGTTGTGGTATCTGTTACATTTTGCATTTCTATTGTTTTTTGTTTGCCATAAGACTTGATCATCATCCAAGTTGTGGTGGTTGAATGATATCGTTTTGTTTTCTTGATAGAGGGTCAATTTAAAAACGAGTCTTCTTATGAATGATAATAAATACAAGCTCATCACATTCATAAGTGACGTTTTTTTATAATATTGTAGCAGCTTTGTCTCGAGTTTTTCTTGCTTCTCTGCAGATTCACAAACAATGCAAGTATAACACTATCTTTGAGAGGCTGGAGAAACTTGTTTACTAATTCTACAATCACTGCGTGATAATTCTTTTTAATTTGGCCTTACTTACCAAGAGATTACCCATCTTTGACTAGCTAAAAAAAAGATTGACTCTGGAAATTTTTTCTAGTGTTTTAAAAAAAAAAATTTTTTTTTAAAAAGAGAAAACTTCAAATTGAGAAAATTTATTACAGATTTGAGAATTTTGGTTCGGTTAGAAAATTTTGTCGGCCTTAGCACTAACGATAGAATCGGTTAACAACTTAACAATCAAAGTTTCACTGAAAGTTACGATTTTGCTTGGAGAGGTAGCGATTGTGGTTTCGAGTTTGTTGTGCCGCCTGACCATCAGAGAGAGAGAGAGAGAGAGAGAGAGAAGACAAGAATGGCGCACGCGACTCTATCTCACTCCCTCATCCTCTCTTCCTCCAGGTTACTTACCCTCACTCCTCTCTTACTCGCCTTCTCTCCAAATGCACATCGGTTCCGTTCTGATTCTGCTGCTTCAGGTTCTCTCGTCTCGGCTACGGGAGCAGATTTCTCAGACACCCAAACCCTCTTCCTGTTCCCCTGACCGGACAAAGATTCCGTTGCTGTTGCTCCGACGAGACTTCTCCTTCGCCTTCTGTAAGGTAAAGTTCTTGTCTTTTGTCTGCTTCTTCTTGTTGGTTGCATTCTCTTTAGAATTTCGATTTCCGTTTCGTTTATTCTTCTGATGGCAGGAAACGTGTGGTCTCTGGAGTCCAGCCTACAGGATCAATTCACCTTGGAAACTATCTCGGCGCAATCAAAAATTGGGTCGCTCTTCAGGTTCTTGTCGTCTTCCCATTCTTTTATGATCTCAAATAGATCTTTACGTATGCTAATCCATCTTCCTGTATCGATTTATCCTTAGTTAGCTCCACTTTTACTTCCCTTGTTAGCTATGCTGCTATTGTATAGTCAATCTTTTAGCATTAGACTTTTACTAGAATTCATCAGTTTTGTTGTAAAGTTCAAGGCTTTAAGCGAAAGGATTCATCTTTTCTGGTTCCTACAATATTTTGTCTCTCTTTTGTTTTTCAGGCTTTCTGTGTGTTTTATGTCTGCAGGATACATACGAAACGCTATTTTTTATCGTTGACCTTCATGCGGTATGTATCATCTACCTTTTAAGTTTATGTGATATTTCTTGTCTCTCTCTCGTAGTATTTATATATCTGTCCTCACCCATGTAGATAACACTACCATATGACACGCAAGAACTAAGAAAGGCAACGAGGGATACCGCAGCGCTCTATCTAGCATGTGGTGTAGACATTTCTAAGGTTCTTTTCGATTGAACTCTTATGTAATAAAACAGTTAGATATGTGATCTGTAATAACCAATCAAAGAGCGACCTTGTAGGCTTCGGTATTTGTGCAATCTCATGTCCGCGCTCATGTGGAATTAATGTGGCTTTTGAGTTCATCCACACCTATTGGTTGGCTACAGAAAATGACTCAGTTCAAAGAGAAATCACGCAAGGAGGTGCGTATATATGTTTTGTAGTCTCAGTTGTGTCACATATTTTTCTTTCATTGCTATGTTATTCAATTGTGGTTCTGTTTACTGATTTCATTTTGGTCCCTTTTCCTTGGCAGGGGGGTGAGAATGCTTCTGTCTCTTTGTTAACTTATCCAGTTCTGATGGCTGCTGATATCCTCTTGTATAAGGTGATGCTTTAGAAGAGTCGAGTGTCATCTGAAATTAGTGAAATGAAGAAGGAACACTGATAAATTATAGTAGCTGTAGATGCATGCAAGAACTCTTCGGCCTACTGTCTTTGGGATTATTTCGTTGTCTTCTTAAAGAAGTGCATGTAGAATTGCATGTAAGATGACCATTTCGCTGAATTGCGGGATTCTTATCCTCTGCAACATGCCTTTTGCAGTCGGATTTTGTCCCTGTCGGTGAGGACCAGAAGCAGCACTTAGAACTTGCCCGCGACCTGGCACAGCGTGTGAATAATTTATATGGTGGACGGAAGTGGAAGAAGCTTGGAGGGTATAGAAATTTTGCTTTGTGCATTTAGCATATGAAGTATACCGTTCAAACACGTGCTTATCATCTATGCTTTTCATGCTTCTTAATGGCTTGTTTTCTCTTCTTTTGTATCCCCTCGTCCGTATAACATTGGCGATTTTCGTTTCCAGGCGTGGTGGTTCAATCTTTAAGGTGAGACTTTGCAAATGCTTTGTCTATCGTCACTGTGTGAATATATAGGTTTATCACCGATAGTTAATCGCTTTTCGAAATTTATCCTATTTGTAGATACCAGAACCACTCATACCACAAGTTGGAGCCCGAGTTATGTCTCTTACAGATGGTCGTTCCAAGGTAGAACGTTTTCATTTACATATAATCTAAAGTTTTTGTTGTCATTTATTTTCTTTCTGCATTCAGCAGTTGCGTCTTAGTGTTAAATAAATCAAAATGTTAAAGGAGACGGAATAGCGTTCACAAATCCTACTGGAAATGTTTTGAGGTTAACTATTTGTATTCTTTAACATGGAAGAGACTTTTGCTACTAGGTAGTCTGTTTGATTTCAGCTTCTAGCTAACTTGTAAGGATTTAGCACTTCTGAGATTTGCTTCCCTAAATGTGGTCCGGATAGAGTTTTGTCGACTTTCAGAAGATCCAGTTTTTTTGTAGCATGCTTATTGCTATTTTCAGATAATTAAGAAGAATTTCTTACATGTTGCTGAAGACCTCATGTAATCTTGTAGATGTCCAAGTCTGCACCTTCTGATCAGTCCCGGATCAATCTCCTTGACTCAAAAGATGTAAGTAAAATGAACTCGCCGTTGTTTTGTAATGCTTTCGGAATATCATTTTCTCACTGAGCACGAATAGATACACCTGTCACCATTTTCTTCACGTGCGATATGTGCTTAAGCTCTCGTTTAGATATGTGTGCCTGGTGATAAAATAATGAACACAACATATTCTTGTAGAATTCTGTGTCATGTTGGTTGTATGTGAAGTTCGTCTGCTACTAAATCCATTTCGAAAATTGTGTAGTTGATTGCGGATAAGATAAAACGGTGCAAGACAGACTCATTTGCAGGGTGAGTGCTAATTAAGTTTGTTTGCTCTTTCTTATTGCTATTTTAGCTTTAAAAATGAGAAAAGTTTTTGCTTCATGTTGTTCCAACAGCCTTGAATTTGACAATGCCGAGAGACCTGAATGCAACAATCTCCTCTCCGTATATCAGATTGTTTCAGGCAAGACAAAAGAGGTATGAAGATTGACTCTTAAACGACTCGGGCTCTCACATAGATTCTTTTCGCATGTCACTTACTCTTTTGGTCATAATAATCACTTCAAAGATGCAAAACAAGGCAAGAAGTGATGTAACCTATTAATCCGTGAACATGTTTTAATCGGTTGCAGGAAGTGATGGAGGAGTGCAAAGATATGAGCTGGGGCACATTTAAGCCTCTCCTCACGGATGCTGTGATCGAGCATCTGAGTCCAATCCAGGTCTGCTAGTTTGTACCATTTCATCTCATCATATCTTACAATGTAAAAGTCGAGGTGTTTATTTTCACGGTTAGATAGGCATTTCATTAGTGTAATGTGTTATTTTGGTTTCCTATATGTTTTTTGTGTGCAGGTCCGTTATCAGGAGATAACAGTGGAGTCAGCTTATTTGGACAAAGTATTGTCAGAAGGTGCGGACAGAGCCACTGAGATAGCCGAAGCGACAATTCACAATTTAAAACAAGCGATGGGTTTCTATATGAGTAGTGACAGTGGTGTCTGAGTTCGAGGTTCAAAGAAGAAAGTAATGTTTTTCTTTTTGGGTGGAAAAAACGAGTAAATTTTGCGAAATGATTCTTGATTCTTGAACTAGCGCAGTCAAAATGCTGCTCAATTTTCTTTGCGATAACTGTGATGTCTAGAGTTGTGTACAATTGCAATATGTTTCAGAATCTTCATCGATGTAAGGATGATACCAAGAAATTAATCTGATGTTTACAGATGAGATGAAGAACCAAAACTTTCAAGAAAACGTATTTCGATTTGTTAATGTTTTACTTGCTTTTTGCTATAACCGTAACTTTAATTTTTAAACTCAGCGATTCGTTTTGTAGTAGTCAAATACTTTGGCCTATCGTTTTATTCAAACTGAAACTAAGAGCCAACAATTATGGAATCGAATAAGTTATTCTCACATCGATACTCTCGAATTCGTATCAACGATTTGGTTTAGTCATTGTCTTAAAAGAATCCGACCGGATCTTTATCAAGGCAAGACGACAAAAACGTACTGACTTGGTATTTGCCTGGAAATTAGGAAATTAGGAAGTCGAAAACGTAACTCATGGTGCATAACTATTCCTACACTTGAAGACTTGATGGTATTTAGTCGTCGCTGCAAACTTGTCGATTTGTCTGTCTATATTGGTTTATTCAACTCTAATCTCGCTTTCTTGGTCCAATTTTTCGTTGCTCTTGAATTTCGAAAAAATACATCCGTCATTTTATGTCAATAAGCTTAACTTAGTTTTCAAAATAACTCCAAAAAACAACAAAAGTTTTCAAAATAAATTTTCTTTTTGATAAAATTAATCATCTTTATAGTATATACTTCTTACTAGTGTGACCCAAAAAAACAGTATATACACTTCATAGTTGCAAGTTTTGAAAAGAGCTTTAATTAATTGCTGAAGCCATTTGGACATAATTCGACAGATCATTTATAGTCTGGCCAAAAGTTATTCCATATAAGTCATATATTGAAAAGATGAAGTTTCAATTGGTGACCACATGTTAGGAAAAAAAAAAGGTCTTCCTGGAATTTTACTAATTAAAAGGAAATGATTTTTTTTGTTCTTCAAATAATTTACCATTTTAGAGAATCTTTTTTTTTTTTTAAACTGATACATGCATTCTACACAATTCCTCGTTTTCATCATATATTAAAGAAAGAATAAGGAAATATTTGCCTTCCTAAATTTTACAAGGAAGAAAAAGAAATTCATTTTTAAAAAACTTCATCAAATAAAATTGTATTCATTTTTTTCTCATTATTCTATCACCAATCGAAGCAAATTCATGTTATTTAAACACTACAATTATATTTAAAAAAAACTTTAATAGTTATTATTGCAATATACGTGAAGAAGTTTCAAAATAAAAAACAGTTGCAAGACATTTATAATTCCCCAAGTAACAAAAAGAAAATTAGTGTTTCTAAATTATCCTTGTCTTTTCTGCATGAATGCAATTATATTTCCTTGTTTTTTTAAAGATAAAAGTATAGTTGCCCGCGATGGAAGTTGCAAGACTCACAACTGCTTATATAAAGGAGACATTTCAAAGGTCATTAGCATCACGATTCACCACTTATTTTTAATTGAAGCAAAAATGCAGGTTCTCTTCTTAATCTTATTTTTTCCTAATATATTTTCTCAACTGGAAGCTTGTAAAGTATGTTGATTACATGTACATATTACTACCATTATATGTAACGTCATTATACTATCATATATTAACTGTTGATATTGGTTTAACGTTTTCGTGATAGAAAGCTGTACTGAAATTGGATTTTCACTGTGAAAGAACCAAACAAAAAGCTATGAAGACTGTCTGCTCTCTGTCAGGTAACACGAACATTCAACAATGATTAATTTATGGCTTATTTTACTTTTAAGTCTCAACTTTCTCCCAAATAATTGATTTAAGTCTTGAGCATTTTTCATTTGTAATTAAGGAGTTAATTCGGTGGAAGTGAAGGAAGATAAACTAACGGTGACCGGAGAGATTGATGTCTTTCAGATTGTGAAGAAATTGAGGAAGATATGTTATACCGAGATTATCACGGTTGGGCCGGCTAAAGAACCGGAGAAGAAGAAGCCTGAACCGGAACCACCACAAGTGCTTTATCATTATATCCCTTCATGTCCTTCACCTTACTATTATCATCATTTCAACCCATCTGACAAGTAAAAATTCAGTGCAAGCATCATATATCTTGAATAATAGTTTACATATATATATATATATATATCATTTAATAGTATTCTCCATAAAAAAAAAAATTCTCATCAATTTTAAAATTTTCCATTTAAATCATAACTTTCATTCAAATTAAAAAATATTAATAATGTACACATAGTTTATCATTAATTATTAATTAAATTGAATTCAGAATTTTCATTTTATTATATATACTATTATAATTATATAATATATTTATATTGATAATTTATTATTTACTCGTTATTATATTTGTAAGACAAATAGTCATAAATATTTCGTGAACATATTCATTTTTAATCACCGCATACGAATCATTAAGAGCATGATTATCTATGAGTCTCTGAAAATTTAGTTCAAAAAAGGAAATTTATATTATTATTTTAAAGTCTTTATATAATTTAATTAAGTTAGAAAAAGTTACACCAATTACAAAAATACAAATGTTATTGGGTTTTAAATATAGAGTTACAAAATCTCCCATTTAGAAGTCTATCTCTTTCTCTCTCTTCGCTTTTTTTTTTGTTATTAAAACTTTGATCAGAATTTCTTGTAGAACCTTCTATAATCATGCTCTAATATCGCAATCATTCGCGTATACAAATTACCGTATCCATGCCCATAATCGTTGCATTTAAGCCATCGGAAGAGTTTTTTGAAGTGACAATGTTGCATCAATATTTTTTTACGAACAACTAGATCTGTCTTTTTTTTTTTTAAACTAACTCTTTTTCATGTAACAAGACATTTTTCCAAATATAGTAGTTAAATAACTTTTTATATCTGTGTCATGTCAGCATAACAAAGAGTCACATGTCCAAAAAAAATATTTACCAACTGGAAAATGTAAAATCTTCAATCTTTATGATCATCATTCACCCATTAACGTCTTGTTTTTACAACAAAAGGTGATTTTTTGTACTTGTAATTCCCTATGTTTATTCCCAGATTAACTCCACCTTAGACTAATTCATATGAATCCAACCAATCGAGTATGATGTAGACGAGCAACTTGTCTCGGAGACAATAAGGCAAATGCCAAAACTGAGGCTGAAACGTTTTAGGTTTAACCATTGTACAAAATCTCTTTTAAGAGGTAATTCGGGAGATTTTTTCAATTGAGCTCAATCTGTTTGGCGAAGATGGTTATAAACTTTATCGAAGGTAACAACGGCGAAGCCTTGTGAAATTCTCCAAAATATGATTCATTAATTTTTTTAGACTTTTGGTTTTTCAATCTAAGGTAGCAGATCAGATCGCTGATATAAGACAATTCGATTTGTAGAGTTTAGTTACTTTTTCACACTTATGGTTATGTGGATTTACAGTCTTTGGTTTGATTTACATATCAAGGGTTATGTAAAAAAGGAATATCATCCCTGTATTTTAATTCCACCGTAAAACAAACGCGTTATGTTCTGTTTGAGTGTTTTCTATCTAATTGTACCAAATATGATATGTTTTTCTTTCTTTCCAAATAGTCCAAATTTCCAGTTCTTTTGGTTTAGGTAATTTCATCTAAAGCAAAGATTGTAAAAAAAAATATTTTCTTATAAATAATATTAAATCTGAAAAAATCAAAATATATATATTGATACAAAAAGAATTAAGAAACAATAATTGATACCAAAATGTGATGCATGAAGTACCGTTTGTGCAAAAGCGACACTTTTTAGTTCTTGACAGTTTGATGCAATCAAAATTTCATGTTAAGCATTATTGTATATAAACAAACATATATATATATATATATATATCAAAAATTATATGTAAATATACAAGTCACAATTCGACTGATAATTTTATGGTTTAACCAAAAATTAGTCATAAAATTCTATATTTAAAAGATGAAGTCGTGTTATTTAAACATTATAATTAGATTTAAAAAGAACTTTGATAGTTATTATTGCATCCATACATGGAAAAGTTACAAAATAAAAACAGTTGCAAGATGTTTATAATTTAATTTATTTTTTCATTCTCTAAGGATCCGAATGGTGAACGGTTTTTGAGTGGTGCGGAACCAGCGGTTTTTGAGCGGTGCGGTTTTTACAGTTATAAAAATGTATAGATACATGGTATATGTAGAGATTTTCGGTACTGTTGAGTGCGGTGCGGTGCGGTTCGCACGTCACCATTCGGAGCCTAAGTATGAAGGAAAATTGGTGTGTCTAAATTATCCTTTTCTTTTCTGCATGAATCCACTTAAATCTCTATTCTTTTTATTGACTGAGAGGATATACTACTAATGCTCTTAGGAGGACAATAAGAAAGACTAATCTGGTTCCGGATTTTTTAATCAGGTCTAAGACATACCCTATCTTCATACCAAAAGAGAAAATATTTAGATTGAGAAAATATTTAGATAATTCTACAAAAAAAAATATCAATATATGGCTTAGACAAGTAAGGCAAGTCCTTCTAGATAGAAACCACTACACCATCACCACTTGGTTACTTCCGTTTTTGTTGAAAGATCAAATATAACTGACAGCGATGACTCACCATTGCTTATATAAAGGAGTCATTTCAAAGCTCATTAGCATCACCACTTATTTTCTAAGCACTAATAGAAGAAAAAATGCAGGTTTGCTTCTTTATCTTTTCCTCATATCTTTTCTCAAGTGGAAAGTGGAAACTATATAAAGTATAATTAACATTTTCATTTGCAGAAAGCTGTACTGAAGTTGGATCTTCACTGTGAAAGAACCAAACAAAAAGCTATGTCGACTGTCTGTTGTCTCTCAGGTACCACGAACATTCAACAACCAATGGTTAGGATTTATGGCTTATGTTACTTTAAGTCTCAATATTTTTTTTATTTTTTTTTGTAATTAAGGAGTTAATTCGGTGGACGTGAAGGAAGATAAACTAACGGTGACCGGAGAGATTGATGCCTTTAAGATTGTGAAGAAACTGAAGAAGATATGTTATACCACGATTATCACGGTTGGACCGGCTAAAGAACCGGAGAAGAAGCCTGAACCAAAGCCAGAACCAAAGCCAGAACCGAAGCCTAAACCGGAACCACCAACAGCGATTTGTTATAGTATCCCTTCATCATACCCTCCACCTTATTATCATCATCATTTCAATGGATGTGACGAGGAATATCCCAATGCTTGCGTCATCTCTTAGACGTCATCAGCCTCGCATTAATCATTGGTTTTCAACTATTAGCTGATGTAATGTCCCAAATTCTCAACTTTTAAGAGAATTTTCAAACTATTTTGGAAAAAGAAAACTATTACATGTTGAAAACCATATCTTTTTTTTTTTCTTTTTTTTTGGACAAATAATAAAAGAACTTGTTTTTGTGATAACAAATCTATAACGTCTTTGTACCGTGTATATATCTCTTTCCTCAGGGTTAATGTAAGTCCACACATTATCATCCATAAGATTTTTCCCTTAGTCTCATCGAGATGATAATTGCGACATTCTGTGGAGGAAAAGTATTATGCAACATATCCAGTTTCCACGACTGCATATATATATGTATGTTAAAGTTTACATTATGTTCATACCAAAAAAAATGTCTAAGTTAGTTTTTTTTTTTTTCTGTTTGGTTTCAGTTTTTCTTTTTTTTTGGATGTAGCTTAATTAGAATTGATTTGCTTCATATAGGTTAGGTTCATACCAGTTTGGCCTTAAGTCTTAATTGAAGGAGTTTTTTGAAGTGGTATCCAAATTGTCTCATCAATATTTTTGACAAACAACTAGATGTATTTTTTATATTTGTTTTGAACTAACTCTCTTTTCATGTAATAAGACATCTGTAACCCTTATGAAAGTAACATATAAAGCTTTAATAATTGAGGATTTTTGCATCCTATAGTATGATTTAAAACATGAATCAAACGTTGAATCGGATATATTTTTAGATTACGATTCAACCTGGTTCAGTTGGATTAATTTTTTTATTTTAGATATATATTTTAATATATATATATATAAATAGTTTAGCAAACTCAATAACTCAAAGTTTGTGAAAATTTCAGAAATTAAAATAAAAACGTCTAAGTTCAATAAAAATTTATCAATGTGAAACATCATGGTTGATGTGTTTTTATTTTTGTCAAAACCACTTTTTGTTTTGCTTTCAACAAAATTACAAAAAAGTTATTAAAAATAATTGTCTATAAATGTCGCATATTTCAAAAAGGTATAAAAGAGAATGTCTTTATGAATTTCACACTGCTTTTTATAATCAAAATAAAATAATAAATCTATTTATTCATCATCAATTAAAAATCTAATCAGCGATATTATATTTTATATTAACACAGATATTTTTAATTCAACTATAATCTAAATCTTAATAACCATTAATCAAATAAACTATTATGAGACAAATCTAAAAATTAGTGTATGCTACAAGATTTTTTAATTTTTTAAATGGTCACTACCAGCAATAAACTTAATTAGCTCAACTAAAAATTAAATACATTATTATTTGGTTGCTTAAACAAGGTTTACACACAGCCAAATAACCACAACAAATAATACAAGATAAAAAAGAATCACCTTGCTAGCTACGGACATACTTACATTTTATTACGGCCTCCAACAAACAGTCTAGTTACAAATGATTGTGCTTCTCAAAAAAAGAAAATTCATTAGATAATCATTCAGAAAATAAAAGTTTCGTTAACAAATTTTACTCAAGTAATATAAAACAAACAAGAATCTCTATAGTATGTCACGGATTTATGTTTTCTGACGATTAAAAAGCAATATCTAAACTCTAAGGACCCAAAAAAAACAGATTCCAAATCCAACATCTTTTAAAATATATAAAAGAAAACCGTTGTGACTTCAATCTCAGTTTGATTTCAGCTTCAGTATCGATCAAGAGTACTTGATGCAATCATGTTCTCGAAGAATAAAATCTAAGAGAACTTGCTTGACAAGTTCCAACTCGGAACGAATACGTCAACGGGTCTAAAGTCAATGTAGTCCAAGTCGTACACGCTGCCTAATTAGTAGTCAACATTTCTTCCGGTTGCTTTCGTGGTTGCCTCCTTACATTTATTTTAATTTTTCAACCGTATCCCAAAATGATAATACACTCGTAATAAGTTAATAAAGAATGACCCACTTTTACTCTCTTTTTGTGGTCGTCACAATGCTTTTGTTATTTAAAAAAAAATAGAAAAACTTTTGTAGCTCTCTATATTAAATTCCTCGTAAATTCCTACGCAATTTCTCTATATATAATAGATATCTTATGACTCACAATTGTCATCAAGCAGGTTCAACATCTCAAAGTATCTATCATCTCACATCCTCTCTCATTAAAAATATATCGGAAATTTCTGTAGATCTCTTCAGCCATGACTGCGAAGGTACTCCTTTTCTTTCATATTTTTCTCTCTTAAAATATACTTAACTTAGTGATACGTACTATATATAGAAACCATTTAGTCAAACTTATTTCTTAAATATGCAATTATATATATAGCCATACTGATCTTGAGTTTCAAATTACAGAAATCTGTCTTGCAACTGAGTGTTCACGATGAGAGAATCAGGAAGAAAGCGTTTGCGACTGTTTCTCAATCTCCAGGTATATATCTTCATAAACTACTAATCAAACTTTACAATATGATATTAAATAAAAATATACATTTTCTGATGATTTTTTTTTTTCGTTCTTCTTAGGGGTTACTTCGATAACAATGGATGACAAATCCGGGAAAATGACGGTGGTTGGAGAAGTTGATGTAACGAGAATTGTGATGAAGCTAAGGAAGATATGTAAGGCAGAGATCGCTTCGGTTGAAGATGTTAAACCACCGGAGAAAAAACCTGAACCGGCAAAACCGGCTCCAGCAAAACCGGCCGAAACTGTTGCCTTTCCGGTTATGCATATGAACTACCCATACCAATATCAGGCTTCCTACGCTAATTCGCACTATCAACCATACGGGAATGGATATTCTAGAGTTGTGGTGGAGGAACCAAATACTTGTGTGATTATGTGATTTAATTAGCTAGAGTTATTTCAAATAATGTAAGTTATGTCACACTTAATTTTGATTGAAGAGTGTATTTTTTGGGGTGTACTGTTTAATTTACATTTCTTGTGTCACCTAATTCGTGAAAATAATTTTTTTTATGTATGATAAAGTTGAGCTTCATCGCTTTGTTAACTATTCAATTCTAAATAATTAGTCTTTTTCCTCGCGGTTTCATTCATGTAGACTTTTCTCCTATGCTAATGTATATTATATACTTGGGGTGTATTCAACTAAAGATTTGAAGTGATTTGATTTAAAATCATAAATCCACTGTTATTGAAACATGAATTTTAAAAACCACTTAAAAATCCAGTGTTATTGAACTTGTGATTTTAAAATGTACCATCAAATCCACTGTTATTGAAAATATTTTAAGTTATGAATTTCAGGAGATTTGCTGGGATTTGAAAGTGTTTTGGTGCAATTGCTTAGTTAAAAATATTAGAATCCAAATTCTATGGTTTTAGATAGAATTGTAGAGTTTTTTTATTAAAGTCATTTCAACTTCTCTAATTCACTTCTCTAAATCATTTCAACTTCTCTAATTCACTTCAAATCATCTCAAAACTTAAATCATCTCAAATTTCTTCAAATACAAGATTGAATACATCCCCTCTCTGGCCAGTAGTAAATCAAATATGTTGCGAGGGATCACTGCGTGTGATTGTTGCATCTAAGTAAAGTATTTGGATTATCATTTTCATATATTCCGACTGCTATATACAGAGGTTATATATACTCATTGCTGGAGCCTGGAAGTAATAAGATAATATTATTGAGCTGAAAAAATTACTAGTAAAACAATTTGAGGTTGTAATGTTATGTAAAAAAAAAAACAAAAAATTTGAGATGGAGATTGCCAAAAAAAAGTTAGTTAGAAGATATTGTAGTTGTCTCAGAAAAGCAACAGGTAGGCATGTTTCATATGACAAATGTGCAACCACTGTTTATACCATTGGATACTCTCATAATCAATTAATCATATCAAGCTTTTAGCATTTTACTGTTCTAAGTATGATGAAGAGGTTAGAGATATGGCCTAATTCTCTATATGTAATCCGCATTTAGTTTACTGGTTCACTTTGATTTGGTGCTGAGAAGAAATCACATTGGTCTTATAACTTATTCGATTTTTAATTGGATTTTGCATCTAGATTTAGATATGGATAATGTATCTATATATAATTAGTTTTTAAAGTTGACTATTAGATTATTGGGATCAAAATCCACAGCTTCCAAATCAACAACTAAAAACACTTAGGGGGGTGTATTCAATTAAGGATTTGAGGTGATTTGTTTTTAAATCATAAATTCACTGTTATTCAAACATGAATTTAAAAAACCATTTAAAAATCCAGTGTTATTGAACTTGTGATTTTAAAATATACCCCAAAATCTACTGTTATTAGAAATATTTTAAGTAATGAATTTCAGAAGATTTGCTGGGATTTGAAGGTGTTTTAGTAAAATTTCTTAGTTAAAAATATTGAAATCCAAATTCCATGGTTTTAGATGGTATTGTAGAGTTTTTTAATCAAAATCACTGCAACTTTCCTAATTCACCCAAAATCATTTCAAAACTCATTAAACCTCAAATCATCTCAAAACTTCTCAAATTCAAGATTGAATAGACCCCCCTTAATTATTTAAAAATTAAAACAAAATTAGCCAAATTTTTAGAAATTAAACAGATAAGATAAACAAATCAAAACTAAAATCAAACGACAGTCGAACCATTTCAATCTAAACGGCTTAGTCAGATCTGAACCAAATGATTTGGCTGGATCTGAGCAGAAGGGCCCGGTCACGACATACCACCATTTCCAATTCATCATGATGTTTTTTGCTATTTATGCATTTTAACAAAAAATATTTATACTTAAATTTTACATTTTTTGACATACCAAATATTTAGATTTTGAATATGTAATTAATTTTGCGTCTAAATTCTAAAGTATCCAAATGAGTAAAAATTAAATTAAACATTTATGTAATACATACAGAAACTAATATGGCTTAAGTGAAAACCAAAAGTTTCAATTCAGATAAACAACTGTTCTTATTTACAAAGTTAAAAATTGTGAACAATCTCTCAATTTGTGGTCGTCATCCTTACACATGAGCCATACTAATATTCTTTTTAGTTTTTATGATTCCAATTGGAAGGGAGTAGATAAATAACTGTTGCACCAAAAAAAGAGAAAAAATATGTAACATACTGTAAAAGCGGTTTACCTTCGCTATCTACGAAAAAAATTATTCCAATTTTGGTTCTTTACATAGATCTCCAAGAAACGGTGTGTAGTTTATAAAATGGTTATGTTTCTTACAAAAAAAAAAACAAAAAACAATTTAGATCTCTAATCATTCAAAACGTAAAAGATCTTTTCAATAACTCATATTAAAGTAACATGACACGAATCTAAATAGCATGTTGCCAAATTATGTTTTCTTATGATAAAAAGCAATCTAAGGACAAACACAAATTAAAATCCACCATCTTCAAAATGTATAAGACATAACTGTTGTGGCTTCAATCCGAGCTTTGATCTAGAGAAGTTCTTGCGTGACCGAATTAGGGGTCAATAGGTCAAAAATGTCCAGGTCGTACACGCGGCCTTATGAGTAGTGCCACTTCTTCCCTTTGCTTTCGTCGTTGCCTCGTATCGTACCATTGATAGATATTGACTCGTTCACTCTTTTGTGGTCCTTCACAATGCTTTTGTTATTTTAAAAATAGATAAAACTTTTATGGGTCATATATTAAATTCCTCGTTAATTCCTATGAAATTTCTATATAAGAGATATCTAAAGACTTGCAAATGTCATCAAGAAGCTTCTACATCTTAGACTATCACTCCTCACATTCTCTCTCTCTCGCTCCGTTTAAATATACAAAGGAATTTTCTAAAAAAGTTCTATAGTTTTCTTCAGCCATGACCGCCCAGGTATACCCTTTATTTCATATTTTTTATATTTTAGTTTATATATATAGAAACTAAACAATCATACTTATGTATTTAAAAATCTAAAATACGCAATTAGCCGTACTAATCTCGGGTTTTTAAAAATGACAGAAATCTGTGCTGCAAGTGAAGTTTCACGAGGAAAGAATCAGGAAGAAAGTGATGCGGACTGTTTCTCGGTTTCCAGGTAATTATATTATCACAAAAAACTTCAAAATGTATACAATATCATGAATACTTTTAGTAAGTTCTTGAAAATAACTAAACGTTACTTTATTATTTGTTTATAAAACTTTTAGGGGTTACTTCGATAGCAATGGATGACAAAGCCGAGAAAATGACGGTAGTTGGAGAAGTTGATGTACCGAGAATCGTGAAGAAGCTAAGGAAGATATGTCACGCAGATATCGTTACGGTTGAAGCAGTTAAACCAACTGAGAAAAAGCCTGAACCGGCGAAACCGGCTGAGATTGTTGCATATCCGGCTACGTATTGGAACTACCAGTACCAGTGTTATGTTACCTATCCAGATTCTTACTATCAACCACCATGCGCGAATTATAGAGTTGTGGAGGAACCAAATACTGCTTGTGTGATTATGTAATTTTGTTTCTGTAACTATTTTGGAATAGTGGTAGTTACGTAGGATTTAGACGAGTGTTATTGAATTTGTGATTTTGCAATGTAATTTGAAATTCATTTTTGTTAGAAATATTTTAATAAATAGATAACAGAAAGTTTGTTGTGATTTAAAAGTGCTTAGTGGATTTTTTCAATTAAATATATAAAAATCTAGACTCCATAATTTTAGATGAAATTATAGAATTTTAAATTAGAAATTATAGAATTTTTAAATTAAAAAAATCATCTCTGATTCAACTAACTCATCTACCAAGTACAGACTAATTAATTAAAATCAAATAATCTCAGATACTATATTTAATGAATTCAATATCTTATTCATTGAATAATCTCAGATACTATATTCAATGAATTAATTTATTAAAAAGTGTATTTTGTTGGGGTATTGTAATACACATTTCTCTTATTCGGAAAAGAAATATAAAAAAAATTCTGTGAATCTGTATGATGAAATTGATCATAAAATCGCTTTTGTGGACTTTTTACTTTTAATCATCTACCAATAATTGGTCTTTTTCCCCCGCGGTTTCATTCACGTAGACTTCTCTTATGCTAAATCAATGTGTTAGAGAGGTTGGTTGTATCGGTTAATAATTTGGATACAAATGGGATAAACACATTACACACATAGTTATTATGTCCACGTAATACATAATCTACTGTAAAACAATAAAAAAGTTTTCTGAATTATTACCGAATGGCGTCTTTAATCCGGTCATACAAAAAAAAACAAAAAAAAAGAAGAAGTCAAGATGAAAAGTCTTTTTTTTTAACAAAAGAAAATGTAAAACGTATACATTGACTTGAGGGTTCCACATGTCGAATGTGGCTTTCGAGGATATTTCGTTCTTGACCCGGTGATGGTAGAAAATGCAAGTCTTCTTGAAGAATTTTGTAAAACTAGCCTAAAATTATCATATAATTATTTTTGTAATATACACCATTTTTAGTCGACACCTAAAGTATGTTGATAATAACTTTATGTCGTCAGGGATATGTGATATGAGGCATTTTCACCTCATTCTAACATTTGTTTTCTAGTTCTTTTC
>OVBB01000160.1:341-40857 GCA_900406415.1 Isatis lusitanica
AAAACAGATCGCAAATACAGAAACAGGAATCTGCACATCGAAAAAACAGATCGCAAATCAAGATTTTTTTCGGCCAAATGAAACAAAAGCGGTAAGATGAAAGAAACATATCAATGATCGAACCTCATTTTGTGGATAAAAGGAAGAGTCGGAAGCTTTATGAGTTAAATTCAAGATGGGTTTTTAATTGATTTATTATGAAAATCGTGATTGAACTCGCCGGTTACTAAAGAAGAACGGTGAAGCTGAAGGGTTCAGATGTTAACAGGAACAGAGAGCCGGAGAATAGCACCGAATGAGTTCCTTTTTTCTAGCCAATCAAATTAAAAGGAGATTATGACGTGACATTTAGATGANAAAGGAGATTATGACGTGACATTTAGATGACGTGGAGGCCTTCACAGGTCCGGGAATCTACTCCTTTTATATAGTGTAGATAATAGTAACTAGATTATATATTCAACAAATTATATTTTAAAAATAAGTTAAATATATAATATCAAACAATTCTAAATTTTTGGAGTATGAGGATTTCAAATAATTAATAAAAATTAAAAAAAATATATATATATATAATTAAAACAATTTAGTACAAAAGGATTTTTAGAAACTATTAAAATTCCTTAAAAATAGTTAAGTTGGTTTTCATATATGTTGCAGGAAGGATACACATAATGTAAGGAACAAATCTCATCAATCCAGAAGCAAAAAAACAGAATTTGTAATAGGCTTACAATTAAAGGGGTATATAAAAGACAATTTATCAACAATAAGTAAAAAGTTCGACAGAAAATGACGTATATATTTATTTACATGACAGTAATAGTTCAACTTTCGATACGGAATGAACAAACATCTACTTTCCGACGCTTACTAAGCATAAAAGATTGGGAAAAAAACAATCATCATTGTGAGAAGCATCAATCCTAAAACATATCAAAGTAATGTCTATAAATTTCACTTCCTATTACCAGCTTTAAGAAGAAAGTAACATATTTTATTAGTACAATGTAAGAAAATTATTACTCGCGTCAGTTTTACTTTAAAAAATCCTTCAAGCAAGGCCGAAGAATACACGTGTAAATGCAGACGTTAATGGAAACAAGAAGAAGACATCAACGTGAACACAAAAGAAAACAAAAATACAAATTAACGACAATGGGAGATTACATCAAATTTTTTAATAAATATGTTTACAATTAAAATTCATACACATGTTCATCACTTCAGAATAAAGTAAAATATATTTGTTTCATCGAAAAAAGGTACAAGTAGAATTTTTTTTTCCTAATAGAATACAAATAATAACTTCAAAAAGAGGTAACATGAACCAATAAAAAAAAATTAACTAATCGACAAATTCACTATCTCCGCCACCAACACAAATGACCGACTACTCCAAAAATATTTCTTTCTAAATCTTCCAACTTAAAACTACGCATAAAACAAGAAAGATATACTAATCCAAAAAAGAAAGAAAATTTTAAAAATGCAACCCGCGCGGGCAAATATCTAGTAATTTATAAGAGAAAAAGAATAGCTAGCCATATGTCTTTTGAAACAAAAACTTTAAAAAAGCTTGCCAAATTTGGATCAAATAACTATGATAAATAGTAATTTACTTTAAACTAAATTTGGACTCATTAAGATGATTATTCAGGCCTAGAATCTTTTGGAACAAAACTAATAATATACAGTTAGTCCTTTTCAATTTTAAGCTGATTTTTTATTTTTGATATTTGATACTTAAGATATTTGTACATTCTCGTATAAAAACAAAAATTATAATAAGTTCAGTATTTTAAATTATTAACATCGATTGGGTCGTCAATTCAAAATTGATGTAAAGAGTTTGTTGATAGAATACGAGTCAATTGTTCGGAAAATATTCGGTAAATTAATAGAATATTTATGTTTCAAATAAGTTTTTGATCCATTTAGTTTTTCGATAAATTAATATTTTGTTAAATTAATAAAATTTTATGATTTTGAATAATAAATAATTTGTTGTAATAAACGTAAAATGGCATCCAACTTGAAGAAAATAACTACGATGCATTAACAATACCAATGTTTCAATTTTATTTCAACAACAACATAGATGGAGCTAATGAGACGCTACGTACTTGTTTTCTAAAGACGTTATTATCTGATAATACGGAACTGTTCTACTTATTTAGTCTTATGATAGGATTAAGCGCATGCGAAACGAGCTAGGGGAATCACACGGCAAACTCTAAGAATCTGACCAAGTCTCAGAGTGATCTCCGACAAATCGATTGTGATTTTAAGGGCATTGCAGATGCATGCAGATGCCATGGATGGTGAGAAAGCCCAGCTACGACAGTGCAGCATGGCCTCATCGTTTGAGTGTTGGGGTTCAGGTTGAGGCGAAGCCTGTTGACACAAGCTTGGAGTTGGGTCGAGTTTCTGGGACACACCGGAGCCTCAAGTCCAGGAGTTTGGGCCACAATGAAACCAAAGCAGATAAGGTTGATGATGAGGAAGAGAGCTATAGTGGTGGTCATCATCTTCGTTGAAGCCATGTTTTGAAAATGCTAAATTAATCGTTTTGTAATTTTTTTTTGTGTTTGGAGAGTAGTGTTGCGTAAGTTTTAGTTTTGGAGGTGAGGGTTTGTATCGTATTTATATTATTGTTTTCTAACTTGCTTAAAGTGTACTTAGATGTTATTTAAGAGTTCTCTAACTTCTAATTAAAAGCCAACTGTAATAATTTATACATGTGTTTAACGAACAAATATAATGGAGTATTACTTTTGGTCCTGCATGTAGCATTAGTTCCAACTTCCCCAAGATAAGAAGGGAAGGTTTGGCAAAGGCTCAAAAGTTTACAAAACTCTAACAAAGTTGTTATTCCTGCTGCACATTTTTTTACTGCTAACTTTACATAAACGACAACAGATTATATATGGATTAATCTGAGCTTCAAGATAATAATGTTGGTATTCACAATATAAATTTATACAGGTGGAATACCGAGAGGTGAAAAATGAAAAAAAAAAAAAAAGTTCAAATGAAATTTAAAGAGTAAGAAAATCTTGATTTGAATGGATACATGTGGAATTTGGTTTATATCATTGATCAATTTAATAGAATCATGGAATTTTATTGAATAAAAAAAGATTTAACTAAAAGTAAAAAAAAATGACAGAAAGCCACCTAGTATACTCTTTTTGGTTTTCTACATGGAGCTGCAGCTTCACTCATTTTAAACTTCTAGAGGAAAGGTTTGGCAACTATATTTAGTGATACGAACAAACCATCACATCAGTGCACCGAACTTAGTCAATAGAGACGGAGTTTTTTAGCCTACACGAAGGACTTTTATTTATCTGTTTAGTCTTCTCTTAATAACAACTTATACCATTTCCACTTACTCAAAGAGGTTTAATTTGTTGTATTTTTCATTTACCAAAAAAGTTTCACAGATTATATTCGGATAAATTCTTCAATTTAGTTGTAACCTACCTTTTATTATAGTATAAAACTTGACGTCTAAAACTTTTTTTGAAAATTTCTGTTCTGTTTCCCTCAAGTTTCGTCTCAATTAAGTTTTAAATAACGCACATATAGACCAACTATTTAGTTCCAAATTCTTGTTTTATTTATTTCTGTTTGCTCTCACCTCTGTTTAACCTCTCTAGAATAGTCGAGCCTTAGATCAGATGGTCATTGTCAATGAAGCTCCAAAAAACCCCTATACATACCCTCAAACTCACGTCATTTGAGTTCACCAGGTTCCGCAGAAACTGCGTTGAACAAAATGGCCCTACATGGTTCAACAAAACTCGTAGCTCTCTTCCTTGCACTCAACATCCTCCTCCTCGGCAGAACCCAAGTCCATAGCCGTTCAACAACCTCTCCACGCATCCCAGCACCGCCTTCTATAATGGCACCACCAAGAATACCAACTCCTCCTCCTCTGTTGATACGACCACCACCGTGTCCGCCGCCACCACCATGTCCGCCACCTCCACCTCCACCGCCACGGCCTCTTCCATCCCTTTCACCAACGCTTCCTCCATCACGGCCTCCACCTCGTATCACTTGCCCTAAGACTGTCCTACAAATACGAATATGTGGCAATATCGTGAACAAAGTCCCAGGGTTCCGTAGTGCGCAGCCATGTTGTTCCATCATCCGTGATCGATCTGACGCTGACGCACTTGATTGCCTGTGTGAGTCGGTGGGAGCGCCACGTCTAAGTCTCCCACCTAATATCATTACCATTTCGAGGACTTGTGGTCGCCGTATTCCCCCAGGTTTCACATGCCCATGACAACTTCCTGGTCCTTCTAGTTTATAGACGACTTAAACTTACTCACCTACTCACTTCACACTAAAAAAACTACAGCTAAAATGCTTTGTCACTTCTTAACTTGGTATTGGCTTTTTTTTTATTAGTTACGTTAGTCTTTTATTATTCTCTTGTTAATCACACAACCGTTTGTGTGTAGAGATATCTCTAAAGCAAAAACCAAAATAAATAAATAGATAACGAATGGACTTCTACATAATCAAATTGCAAACAAAGATAATCTAATAATTTTCTTTGCTGTCAGATATGACAGAAACAGAGTCCCGTTCCCTTGGTTTCAAACGGGACACAGTTGACATCTAGAGAGGTTTGGTAATGCTGCATTGTAGTCTTTGTACGTAGACTATGATTATTTTTAAACATTTTTATATTTTTGTTTTCATCAATGAAACTGTTATTTAAAATCTTAAATCATCAGAAATTACAAGAAATACAGTATATAAGAAAAAAAAAAAAAAAGGCTAACCAAATTTGATTCGGTACGAATCGAACTCCGGTAGGGGATTAATTATCAACAGTGAACCGTCGTTTCAGAACATAGTACTATTACTGGTCAAAGCCAAAATCTCTGGATTTATAAACCCTATATGTACACACGTACCAAATTGCATATTCTTTTTATCCCAATCAGCACGTTCCACGTCAATCCCGCCGAAGAGATAAAAAAAAAATTCAAAAGAGCATACACTCTTTCGTCTTCAACTTTGGTTATGATGAATCAGAGATTGGGTTAGCTTTGAATGATTTAGCTACGGTTTTGTAGAGATTCTCTTCTTCAAAGGGCTTAGAGACATAACCATCCATCCCACTCTTCAGACATTCCTCGTACGTCGCGTGGATCACATCGGCGGTCATGGCCAGAATCGGTAAGTGCCATTCCAGTTTCGTCTTCTCTTTAGCTTCCTTCTCCATCATCCTTATTTGACGTGTCGCTTCAAATCTGTTACAAGACAAGAAACCAAAGTTAAACCAAGTAAACCAAGTACAAGACCGAACCGATAGTGATGATTTCAAAGCTTTTACCCGTCCATCTGAGGCATTTGAATGTCCATGAAGCAAGCATCGAAACTGTGTGGAATCTGAAGCAAACCCAAAGCAACTTGACCACTCTCTGCACAAACCACTTCCGCTCCAAACTTCTTGAGAGCTCCTGCAGCTACTCTCCGGTTAACTATATTATCATCAACCACAAGAATCTTCTTCCCTGTAAGCAAACTCTTGAGCGTTGCCGGAGATGATCCCTCGGGATGTTGCTGTCTCGTCTTTCTCAGCTCCAGAACTTGCTGTAAACACGCGCCGATCATGCTTGCTCTCAACGGTTTCATTATCACCGTATCCGCAAACCCTGCGGATTTAGCTCTGTCGAATTCCGAGTTTGTGATGTTTGTTGCGAAAAGAGCGAGCTTTGGTGACTTGTGGTGAACGTTTCCGTTGGTTCTTGAACTCAGTTGACGTATCTCTGAGTCCATATCTTCTGTTGAGATCCATGAATCTTTCTCCACTAAGACCATATCAAGTTGCGGTTTTGTTGCTCTGCAAAAAGGCATGTAAATCGAAATTTCAAATGGGCCCACTCTCTAGTTATTTCCATGGCGTTAGGTCGAATGGAGCTAACACAAACGAAAGAAAAGATTGAAGCATTTTACCCTGATGGGAGAGGAGAACCGTTTCTTCCAAACGCAGCAGCAGTAGCAACCGCGGTTTTGAGACTTGTCATGACGTCGACATTGATTCCGAGTCTTTTCATATGGTATCTAGTCACAGCGGCTCGAACAGGCTTAGCGTCAACAACAATAGCTCTCATTCCTCTAAAAGTGGAAGGCAGATGCTCAACATTAGGTTTCTTCAAATGGTTAACCGCACTGCAGTTGTCGCATCTCTCCAAAACAGCGGTGAACCAGAACGTGCTTCCAATGTGAGGCCGGCTTATGAAACTTATCTGACCGCGCATAAGCTCGACAAGACACTTGCTTATACTCAAACCAATCCCAGTACCTCCATAGGTTCTTGAAGTCGAGCTATCCGCTTGCATAAACGGCATGAAAACACGGCCTTGCGCAGCTAAAGGGATCCCAATACCCGTGTCCTCGATGGAAACCATAAGCCTAACGTTACTGGAAATGTCGAATTCCGATAACAAGTCCTCCTCAGAGACCAAATGCTTGAATGAATCCCAGCTGTTCCGACCATCTGCGGCTTCGTAACCGCTCAATGTGTTATAACTCGACGGTTTGGGAGGGACAATCATTTCTTCAGAAACTCCATTCAAGGCGGTTTTTGGTTCGATTCCATCTTTTGATTGTTCCGCGAGATGGACTTTGACAAAGATATGTCCTTTCTCTGTGAACTATCCAAAAGAAAGCATCTTGATCAAACAAAAATTACTGATTCCACGGGAAGAATTAAAAAAAACCGCGGGAGAAAGGAACTTACTTTAACCGAGTTTCCGACAAGGTTTATGATTATCTGTCTGAATCTTCCTGAATCTCCTTTGACTATCTCTGGTACTTTGTCTGAAACGAAAACCGCAAGCTGACAAATTCGAAACCAAAGAAATTAGTAACAAGAACACCAAAAGGACTTTCTTTATTCCTTGGATCCAAAAGTCTTTACCTCAATGCCTTTGTTCCTCGACTCCTCAGAGAAAAGAGAAAGCACATCATCTAATATTGAACGGATATCAAAGGGTACAGATTCCAATTCCAGCTTGCCAGCTTCGATCTTGGCACGATCAAGAACCTCATTTATTAATGCAATCAAAGCTTTACCACAAACTTGTGCGGTTTGAGCGTAATCTCTCTGCGTCGAACTAAGTTCTGTATCAAGAAGCATAGCAAGCATTCCTGAAGAAGAAACAAAAAACAGTGAGGCGGATTGAGAAACCAAACGATCCAAGGAAAAAACTACTGAATTTTGTTTTGAAGATATGATACCGAGAATGCCATTCATCGGTGTCCTGATCTCGTGAGACACAGTGGCAAGAAACTGTGATTTAGCGACATCAGCAGCTTCTGCTCGGACTTTGAGCTCTTGCATTTCGTGGAAATCATCTTCGACTTTAACAATGTGCACAGCTGCACCATACAGTATATAACCCACCAAGAAACCAATAGCAAAGAACAATGGCACGGTTGTGAGTACATTCAACGGTATTGGCGCCTTTTGGTGGTACCTGCATTCGAAATGGTTCAGACAAGAAGTCAATATCTAGATCTCGACAAGTGTTTTAGATTTAAAGATCCTTATGTGTGGTACCTGCAAATCATCTTATGTTTCCTGAAGGGATCTCCAAAATCAAGCTTGCTCTCGTGATAGAGAGATGTGTCGCCTTCTTCATCTTGATTGCCATACATGACAAGTGGATCTGAGGCATTGGTGACATCATACACGTGCACTACTATTGCTTGGTTACCGGCAAGCTGACCGAGTAAATTCTCAACAAGAGACTCCACATCAAACGCCCCACCAAGGTACCTGCATTAATCTCAAATTCAAGCATCAATCTCTCTTGCATGATGAGTGATGACACACATAAACCAATTTCGAATTCTCGAATAAACTCCGTTCTTTACATGTTCACACGCATAAACCAGTCTTGAAATCTCAAAGGTATTTGCTTTACTCAATGGATTTGAGAACATTACCCTGCACTCGCTGCAATACGCTCTTGGACAGTCGGGTTTTCAGGAAGAGAAGCTTTATACACAGGGAACGTCAACACAACTCCTAGATGATGAGAAGCCAACAGCCTAAAAGGGCTTGTCAATACAGCTTTTCCTGTTTCTCTAGCTCGCAGAATGTTCTCGCGATCCTCCTGCAAAAGAAGCAGAATCTCAGAAGCTGCGCTACTGGTGGCTACAGAACATCAAGATATCATATCGAAACCATAAGTATCGGATAATGTAAGATCACCTCGCCTGACATCATATCGAGTGACTCAAGGTAAGAGACACTATCTTGAGAGAATATGACAGGAGCATACTCGTCCCTAACCGGTGAAGGCCCTTCTCTGTCCATTGTCTTTATAACCCAATTATGCTGACGCTCAAACTCCTCCCTCTCAAAATTCTCAACCTTTTCGGCGTAAGCCACTCCACTAAGTAACGGTCTCTCAAATGCTGTTCTTGCTGTGTATTCCGCAAATGTCGCCTGCAAAATTTCCCAACAAACTACAGAGTAAAGATTTTAAAATTTCCATAATTAAGTAATCTGAATCCCACTATGAGTCAAAATTACCATTCATTTACTCAATAACCAAACATAAAGGGGGAAATTTTGAAAAAGTCAAATTTTCAAATATAAATCTGCCAACTAAAATCTCAAACTTTCCCCCAAAAGCTTTGAGCTTTTAATAAGGCAGACACTGACCTGATCGATCGCAGATGGATTCTTGTGGTAATGAAAAGTGGAGACGAGAATGGCCAAAGCATGAACATGGTTAACACTAACACTAAACTGATCCTGCAACATTCTTGCTCTTTGATCACACATGCCCACCAAAACCTCTTCTCTTCTAATCTTGTTAGTATCATCCATCCACTGATAAATCCCTCTGCTTATAAACCCAACAATGATTGTCCACAGAATCAAAGCTTTTGGTAACAATGCTCGATGCGCTTGTATGAAAGTTGACCCTTTCTTATTACCCATGTGATCGTTACTGCTGTTCATCTTCACCGCCACTGAATGCTGAAGCTGTTGCTGCTGCTGCATCTTGGCGAAACCCATCAACCCAGAACGCCAAAAGTCGCTCTTCCTTGGCCTTTCTGTAGAATTTATCGCACCCAGATGATAAAAATCGCTGCTTTTCACTGTAGAATCAGAGACTTGGGTTGTTCGTGGCTCCTTTTCTTCTGGATTTTCTAATTCTTGATGATTGTTGAGTGCCCAGTTCATATCTGAGCTACAGACAATGGAGACAAACGGATGTTAGTGTGCCTTGTGGCATTCATATACATATAAGCATGCGTAGTGATATGATTAGAGTTTACCATAAACATTGTTTTGCGCATTTATCAACAGATTAAAAAGCAAAAACCCTAGAAACCTGTACACCCAAAAGGACAGGTTTTTGCAAATTCAAGAAACCAAAGAGAGGAAAGAAGAAAAAAAAAACAAAATTTCGCAACGCATGGCTCTCAAAAGAAGGAACTTTGCTCAGTTTCCGAAGGTTTCTACAGAGAAGAATTAAAATAATTAAAGAAATATTCTACTTAATTAATGTCAGAGAAATTATTAAACAACACACTAATCATAAGCTCTTTACAGGCGTGAATGTAATTGTTGTTTCTTCTCGGAGCAAGTTCACAGCTACGTTCATTGTCTCAAATCCAAACTAAAAAAACACACAAAAATTAGTTTCTGAATTTTAAAATTGGTTCCAAGAGAAGCCTTGACCAAATAAAAAAAAGAACACAGAGAACACAACACAGCAGAAGAACAACGAAGCACGAAACAAAACAAAAAATTTAAAAAAATAAAGCCGAAAATTTCGAGAATCGCACATGGAGAAAAGTTGCTGAATTTTTTTCAAAAACAAAATTTTTATTCATTACCTGTAATGAGTTGTGAGAGGATTGAACACTGCATTATTAAACCAAAAATCTCTTCTCATTACTCAAACGATTCAAATGTATTCCATTTCGAGCTCTTCTCTTCTTCTTCTCCTTTCCTCTTTCTTCTTATCTTTTTTTTCTGCTATATAGTTTTTTTTTCTTTCGTGAAGTGTAATGAGATTTATTGCTTTTAAAAGTAAAAAAAAAAAAATGAATCGAATTTTTTAGATTTTCCCCAGATACGTTTCTCTCTCCGTCAATATCAGTTTTGCTCTGAACTCCTTTTTCATTTTTTTACTATTTAATCTCTCTGTAGCTCCTTTGTGCTTTCTCTCTCTAACTTGAGTCCAACTTTGAAGAAGAAAAGTTTTGGACTTTTTCTTAATGGCTCATGATATGATCCAACAAAAGTCATTTTAGCAAAATCTCCTCAGAATTATCCTAAATGGAAGTAATTATTGCGACACTTGGTTTGTCTTATTATTTACACTGTCTCAAATCCTCTGTCTCCACCAATTTAATTCCTAGTTTTATAGTAATATTTTAGTTACGCAGTAGAAAAGAAAAATAGATGTATATTAAATAACTAGTTAGTTAGTTAGTTAATAGTGTTTTTATCATCATACTTATAACTTTGTTGGTTTGGTTAATGGATATCTTTCCAATTTAATTATCTAATTTTAATGACAAACCAAAACCAAAATAGATAAGTATATATTTTCTTTTTGGCTAATAAACCAGTCTTTGATATAAAAAAACAAAAAATAGAAGTTCCTCTCTGAAAATAGAAGTTATGCTAAAAAAAAAAAAAAAGATGGTGAGTAAGAAGAGACTTGTACGAAAGTCGCTATCGCATATCTTGGCGATTATGACATCGCGACAAAGCGCAGATCTGGCCCCAGAAGCGTTTACCTCAAATACCACCAATGTAGCCACGTAATTACGATACTGCCCCTCTCATTTCATTTCGTATATTAGGCCTGAATTTAATTCCATTATAAAGCCACGTGTAATCTTTAAACAATGCATCGTATCACATGCATGAGTTGGTTTTTTTGCACGACCTTAACAGGATGCGGTGCAAGGGACTGAGTTCAGACAAGAAATGTGAGTCTTCACCTTTTAAAAAAAAAACATTTCATCAAGGCATCAACACGTAAAAGATATAAAATATTTTACGTTGATATATATATGTAAACTTCAAAGACATTCGCGTAAGTTTCATTAAAGTACGTATAGTATACTTCTATGTTGGTTCATGAGATCAACTGTTGACTAATGCTCCAAAAAGAGACACCATATCTATTGATAATTAAGTATGTCTAGTAACCAACATTTTGGGATTTTTTCATCCACAAACGTCTTGTTAAACCTTACAAGAAACGAAACGTAAGAGAGAAAAACAAAAACAAAAAACAATGTGTGAATATACACCACAATAGTCAATGCATTGATAAATTTTGTTTGAAAATTTGAGATGAATCGATGAAAATTAATTATTATGTGATTTGTTTAGAGAAATGTCTTATAAACGATGGGTTTGCAATTGACCATTGTTTCCTTTTCTTCGTGCAACTCGTGCCCTTTGATATACCTTCTACTGTACATGATGGACATAAACACTATATATATAAAAAAAAAGTTGGATCTTATAATTAATTTGTTGATGAACAGATAGTACGACAGCATATAAAGGTTGTATATGCTTTTCATTTATACAGGTTCCGAATGGTGAACGGATTTTTAGCGGTGCGGAACCAGCAGTTTTAGGGCGGTACGGTTTTTACAGTTATAAAAATGTATAGATATATAGTATATGTAGAGATTTTTGTTACTGTTAAGTGCGGGTGCGGTGCGGTTCACGGTATTCAAACTTTGAAGTGATTATCGTAGTTGAGAACTAAATTGTGTATAGAAAATTAGAAATCAAGCAATTTGCTGATATATAGACTCTTTTTTTTTTTTTTGAACAACGCTGATATAGTTTCTTTTCTATCAAACTTGTGATAGATTAGAAGTTTGAGTTTGACCAAAACACTGAAATTCCAAGTCTCGAAGATAATGCGAGTTTGGGTAAATTTCTGATTTTCCGACGTTTGATTCTAATAAAGCATCCATGTTCATGTAGGACACACGATTTTTTCGACCAGTTTTCTAATTTTATTTTTATACACAAAAGGTGTAAAAAGTAGAATATGTGGATTTAGTAGTACACAAAGAGGAAAGAAAAAAAAAAGGCACACAAAGGAAGTGGTGCTAGAAAAATGTGTGTGTGTCGGCCATGTGAGAATTCATGTTGACTTTATATCATTAAATCATTTTGTGGTTACAAATTATCGTCTTCTATTTGGATTTTAAAAGATTTTGTGACATTCAGTTTTTGTATTTACTCTCGAATTATGTTTTGGTCACATGCTCGACAATCACTAAACCAATTAATGTTTATAAACAATATTATAAACTAAATTAGTTGTGTTTTCGTAAGTTATATAACCTCTTTTGTAGTATGTGTTTATAACTTTTAACATTTCACACAAAGTGGTTATTAATTGACGTTTCGTGAGTCAAAAAGCAGACTAGCTAGGGATAATCGTCCTTTCTTCAAAGGTTAAATAAAACAATCACGATTTAATAATTACTATCTCAATCAATCATAATTCAAAAGTCCAATAGAATATTCTATAGAGATAAGATCAACTTCATTCATTAAAATATCATATCATATGCTAAACTATAATTATCACTCATAAATCAACATCGATCAATGATTCTTTGACCGAGAAAAAAATGCTAACCGCAACTAGGTGAAAACAAAGATTTCAAACTCAAATTAACATGGTTCTAATATTCTATATAGTTTATTTGTGGTGTTCCATCCAAACTTTGGTTTGGTTTTTGTTAGAGTTCTTCGGAATTCTATTATGGATAGTTTTGTACAATTTTGGTTTTGGTTTAAAATTGAGTTTTAGTAAAAAAGTTACTTATAATCTACAAAGATAAATAAAAATGAAAAAAATTGTGTTTTGAGAAAAAAAATTTCTGATACCGAACCAAATTGTTTAAAACGAACTAGTATAAATGTAAATTTGAATGTGATCTATTTTTGGAAAGAAAAAAAGAGAATGTGATATATTTTCCTAGACTCAAAAAAATGAAAACCTGAATAATCCAAATCATATTGAACCGAATAATCATATGCCGGCCATGTTCCGGATATTTTTTTAAATTAAAAAAAAAATTCACTTACACCCTATTTTAAATATGATTCATTTCTTTATCAAATTTTTCACCACTCAGTTAAGTTTGGGGCTTTACATGAGATTTGAACATTGGGTCTGTATTTCGTATTTGTGTTGGGTAGCGATCTACTATTAATTACCTTATTGGGCTGGACCGTTCTTTTTAAATCTGATTCGGCACTATTGGTTAATATGAAAATAAAGTCAACGACTAGTAGCAGATTTAGTAGCGGCTGCTTATAAAATTTTATAAGAAAACGACGAGTTATTTTGGAACATATGTATAAGGAGTTGACTTTATCTATTTATTAGAGAACTACGTATTTTTGACGTGGAAAAAGTTCATTATAGGATTAATTAATTATCGGATACAAAATGGAGACAGTGCTCAATGCTCATCGTGACTCTCGACTCTTGGGTATGGGCTATAACTGGGTTTAATGTAACTGTGGTTTATTATTCTCTTCTGATTCTGTCCCCTGTTGTATTGCAGAAAATAGTCAAGCAAAATTGCACTAGTAACACTATATTATGATTTATGATACACAACTTATCGTGATTACAGTGAACTATGCACAAATCAGTTCCAATAACAGGAAACAAGTTTGCAGCATAATATTTTAGCATTGGTACCAGCAAAAAAAAAAAAGTTTGCAACATAATATAAAGTTAAGAAGAACGTTATCACTAGGGAACAGTTTCTTCACTCTTCAGTCCTCACTAGAGTCTGCATTCCAAACAATTATCTCTCTCGTTCTATTTAAAGTATAACAGATTTAACATAAATTAATCCACATAATGTTAAACATCTTTTTCACCTCTTCCTTTTAAATAGTTTTAGTAATATGAACCAAAAACCCATAAACAAGTTCAATATTGAACCCAAATAATGGTTTATGCTTTATGTAAGAAGATATGTAGCCAAATATTCTATCATATTATTTGTCTTGCGATACTAATGGATAGTGTGAAATTTCGGATCTCAGCGATCCATGTTTTCCACAAACACTATCTCACTCCTTGGTACAATATTTCAGCTTTGGCGGAGCACCGACCGTATTGCTTCATTGAAACTGGTCTAAGACTAAGAAGATTCAAGAAAGCGTGGATATAGATCATCTGAATTAGTGTAGATCTAATTTATATGAAATTTTATGGTAAAATCGGTGAAGGAAGAGAAAAGAATATGGGGGAAAAGTGTTTTTTGGATATTTGTAAAATTGTCTTTTTCTCAGAAATTTAGTTATATTTTTAAAAGTAACCATTTTTATTATATTTTAAAAAAGTAACCATTTTATTGTATAATTTTAAAATAATACACAGAAAATAATCAGAAATACAAGATTTAAAGTTTTTATTTTGCATGTTAGTGATCATTTCTTTTTGTTCATTTAACTTATATAGTTTAATAGTTGTGATATACAATGCTGGTGATGTGTCACATTTTAATATTGTTATGGTCGAAATACGAAAATTTTATTAAAGAAAATAAAGTAGTTCATATAAATAAGTTAATATTGCTATTTATATTTTTAGAAAAATAAAATATTCTGATAATAAATTTTATAATCAAACTATTGGTCTCTCGAGTTTTCGAAATTATATTGTAATATTCCATTTTAATGGAAATATGCAGTCAGATATGATTTTGAATGATTTTTCCTTTAATTTTTTTTAAAAAAAAACTATAGACATTAATTAAAAGTGTTGCAAGAAAACTTATATTAGTAATAAAGATTTCCCAATAAAGATTCGAAAAAAGAACTATACTGTATAACCTATTTATATAGTTAACCAATCAACAAATATAAGAAAAGATCTTGTGTTAATTTGCATAAATTCAAAACTTTATCGTGTACAGTAGAATAATAACTGAAAGCCTCGCACATATAAGAGAAACAGGCAAAATAGCTTGTCTTTGTATATAAAGAAATCAGCCTGTCTTCATTTGTTGAACTAATTAACGGGCTAAATTTTCATTAAACCATAGGAGGCTAGGAGCAAACAATCTAGATGTGTGTATTATTTTGATTTTAAAAGATGAGCAATGCCAATATTAATATATTATGCTAATTAAGAGAGTGGTTGTATAGGGCTTTAAACTTTATGGTGGCTTACAGTGGTTGTCACTGTATTTGCCACAATTCTCAAAGCACTCCAGAGGGCCTTTGTTAATCATCATTGATACTAATATATTTCTTTTCAACCTTTTAATATCATTAAAGAATGACACGTTTGTTGTTTTCTCTCTTTGTCAACAAGAATGATCTATTTACATAATGATTAATGTTTCTGCCTAAGATCTTAGATGTATTATCAAAAAAATAAAACTGGTGTTAAGGCGAGTCATATATAGAACATAGTTAGTCAGGATAGTAAATATTTTTTTACCGGAAAAAGGTAAATATTCATACATCAAATTATAAAATTTTATAAATACAATTCAGTGTTTTGCAAGGTTATTGATTGACTAATTCAAAACTCAATACTAATAAAAAGAAAACCCAAAAATTATATGATGCAAATTCGACTCACATATTTTTCCTACTCGCTATTTATACGTTCTCCCTTGTTTTTAATTTTGGCAAATAATAACCTTCTAATTAACCTATTTTGTACAGTTCTACGAACCCTCTTGATTTTTTGTTTACGAAATCATCAGCTACTGCGACAGCCACACTAATTGCAGTGATTTAATCTTATCCTTGCGACGTTACGATAATAATGAAATTAAATAATCTGCCTATCGTGAAGTTGCATATACTTTTTTATCTATTTTTTGTCTTGCGAAATCGTTTTTTTTTCTTCAAGTGCTTTATCTAATTTATGAAGTGAAAATGATTTTCTAAACGTATATATCTATTAGTACATAATAATAAAAAAGAAATGTCTAGAAGAAAAACACCCCACCCCCTTCAAATTCATTAATTTTAGAGAAAATGTTATTCAAGTGATTACATATACTTTGTAATTTCTATATATAGTTTAATTATAATCATAATTTAGAACTTTCTTTTTCCGTTTGTTAGGCTGCATGGACCCATCGTCATCACAGGTGTTGCCCCTTTTTTCTTGTCTATTTACGAAGGCGCTTCTAATAACCACAAATCACGAAGATGTAAAATCAACTATAAATATCGCGGAATAGATATATTACATAAATATAGATGTATTTGTTTTCTTGTTAATTAAAGCGTATATATATTCGGTTTCGTACGCACAAAATGAAATTATGAGATGCATATTCGAACTTTGAGGATTGATGGACGTTTGACTCTTAGGACATACAATATGGACCCCGGTGTCTTTGATCCACACGAGCTACACTTCAAGGTATTGGATAAGATTAACAATTTTTCCATGATCTATTTAATTTTCTGTTTTAACAAAATGTTCCTTTTCGTTTATTATATTTTGGAATCAGTTATATATGCTTTCCTCGATTATTTTGACTTTCTTTCATCGCAAATTCGCAATCGTCACGAGGGTTGGCGAACTTCGGATATTGCCACACAATGGTTCGAACGAGATGACGTGGCAATTTGAGATTGATACAAATTCACGTAACGATATCTATCAACAATCTATATATCCATATTAACAATTATCATAGCTGTCTATATCTCTCTACCAAAGATGTTATTTCATTTAAAGTCGCACGTAACTCTAACTCCCAACAACGACAATACCAAGTTTAATTATAAATGATGAACTTAAGACTAAGGTCCTGAATGGTAATATTTGAATTGCACCGCATCATAATTAACAATAACAAAAACTTCTGTATATATCATATATTTATACATCAATCTTACTATAGTTGTAATGTTTAATTTGCTGTTACTATCCAGAGCTTAAATGAACAGAGAAAAGGAGAAATATTATAACGGACTAATGTTTGACTCGTGCCAATGATTTAGGAGAGACGAAATTGGAAAAAGGTGGTTTACACAAGTTAAACGGAAGCAACACAGTTGACAATCAGGCAACCGTGTACAAAGTACAAACCAAGCACAACAGTTCAATTCCTGGTATAAAAAGAATTAGAGTACACCGATCCATGGTACATACTACATAGTACATACCTTTTGGCCTCGTTGCCATTGGTTCGGCTGAATCTCATGATTAAACTCAACCCACTTGCATAATATATAGAGAAAAATGGGACATTACGTTCATAAAATAAACATATAAAATGGGTAAACGCATTATTATTTGAGTATGTATATGCTCCTCGTCCTAAGCTATAGCTAGTGGTGTGAACCGTTGAAGAGAAACACCAATCATCATTTTCTTACACTAACTATAATTTTAAGGATATAGTATACATTATCAGTAACATGTTAGCTAAATACAAAGCAATAACATTCACATGATACACTATATCTCATTGCTTTAAATTAAAATATATAATCACATGGTTTTTGCTCTATCATTTGTCGTTTGTGGTTTTTTTTTACACAGTGGCGAAGATTATTATTTAATTACACGCTACATTACAAAGGGTCCCATTATAGTGGGTGAACCTGAACATATCGGAACAAAATGAAAAAGTGTTTAAAATAAGAAAATATAAATTTTAAATGAAAGTTATTGTCTTTCATAGAAGGTAATGGTTTCGCCACAATTTTTACAGTTGATTGTTATATCGTTATATAAAATAAACAAATTGATAAAAAAAATATGGATAAGCTTAGCATAAATTCGTAGATATTTGAGTAGAACAAAATTTAAGGGGAAAAAGGGAAAGAGATAAATAAATAATATGCAATGGTTTGGTTCGCAATAAGACAAAGACGTTGGTTATAACTTGTTTGCAGTGCGAGAATCCAACGGAGACAGGTATAATATGACTTCCCTGACAGGGGCATTTCAGTCATCTTCAGCAAGTGGCACTATATTCATCTAGTGACTTGACTCTTGACTCTTGAGTCATCTCCTCTATCAAAATTAACGAAGATACAATTGGTATGAATTTCACTCACAATTCAAACCATTTATATATATAATTATATATACTATATAACTGCGTCTTTGGTATCCGAATGGTGAACGGGTTTTGAGCGGTGCGGAACCAGCGGTTTTAGGGCGGTGCGGTTTTTACAGTTATAAAAATGTATAGATACATAGTATATGTAGAGATTTTTGTTACTGTTAAGTGCGGGTGCGGTGCGGTTCATGGTTACCATTCATGACCTTTTTACCTAAAGAATCTGTCCTCGTGTGTGTGATAATGTGTAAACAAATTATTATTTTTTCATAAAGTAGTGTGTACGCAATTTGTATTTCCTAAATTATCACGATGAGGCTTTAATTATAAGTTTTTTCCGGAAACGAAAAATAAGATCCCCATGCAGATATGAACGGCTGTGATTCGCTCTGAGGGCAGATTGATCCGTGGGGATTAGACCCATGCAAAAACCTCACGTGAATATTCTACATTGGGATCTGTCAATTTTAGATTCACATGCGCTTATGCAATACTATCACGCACACGTTAGTCTGAGGTACTTTTTTGCACTAAGATGCGCGTAGCAGACTAGTTGTGACGATGACCGATGTAGCCATCTCGAGATAAATCAATACGTATCTTCGTATCCACCAAATGCGAAACTAAAATATGTATTGTGATAATGTGAGTGATAGAAAACGATTTTTAATCGTAATTATTATCACTGAGAAAACAATAATTACAAGTATTTACGCGTGAAGTATTGGACCCATCTGACACGGCTATTACCAAAAAGGGCAGAATGAATTAACGGTGTTACCTTGCCGTTAATTGCGTTGCAGGCTAGTTATATGCGTGTCCCTTTACGGAGTATCTATCTTAGGCTCCGAATGGTAAGTAGTTTTGGAGCGGTACCAAACTAGTGGTTTTAATACAGTACGATTTTTACAGTTATAAAAATGTATAGAAATATAGTATATGTAGAAATTTTTGGTATTGTTAAGTATGGATGCAATGCGTTTCGACGTTACCATTCATAGCCTTAGTAGCTTCTGTTAGAGATCCAACGGCTGTTATGTACTGACGTGGTAAACTATTTATATCAAGTTAGACGATTTTCTCACTAAAACTAACTAACAATAAAAAATTGACACATATGACTTACATAGTATGATTCTTTCTAAAGTTTGATGTGGAATGTTATCCCAAATATTTTCTACATCTCTTAAAGAAATCTCACAATAAAAAAATTGGGGTTGGAAAATACTCAAAAAGCATTAGTCCACAAGATCTTGACTCATATTGCAAATTTTTTTATTTAAAAAGGCTATATTTAACCTTATGGTTAGTAAGAGTAAAACATATTTTTAATGTATGATAACTGAGCTTATTTAATTTTTAAAAAATTAAAAGACCGTGAAACCATTAACCCATTACTCGATTTCCATATTATTACAACATCCATATCCATCATTTCAGAAATCGGAACCCTTCGTAAAAAATAAAAAATAAACAAGCAGGTTCATGATTCAAATGATATAAATTGTGTATCCACCACGGTTTAAGTTAGGTGAAGGTAGGACCCATCTTTTTTCTTTTAACGCTGCTAATTAACGTCGGCAGTGGTTTCAGTAACCGGTACGACACCGTTTACTTAGTGCATTCATTAGCACAGAGCCGCGGCACCAAACGTTGCGTTTGCGACCTGCCCGCTCCACATGTTTCTTACCACGTGTCAACCTTTAAGACCCGCGTTTCGTTCACGCGATTCTTATTTTATGGAGCCGCGACCTTTTTTAGTATACCGTTGCAATTTTCAAATGTCATATTGTCCTCTCTGTGTCAGACTTATTTACGGAAATACCCGCTAGATGGTGTTTCACAAATAATGGCAAATCCGTGACTTCACTTAACGGAGAGGGGTACTTCGGAGAATGTACATTTGGGACGGTGTATTGGGGCGGCTAAACCAATCCGACTTTTTTCTTCTCCGTTATGCGCTTTATGGGAAATATCAATTAATGAAAAACTAAAAATACTAATTAAAAACTGAAAATTCAATGATACGCCTTTTATTTTTGACCCCGAAAGTCTCAAAATAAATTGTTTTTTAAACCCTAATGATTCACCTTTTCTTAAAATGTACCCCGTTTGTCTTCGAGGAGAGATCTCTAGTCCCCAGCTTTTTGATAGCCAAACTTATATTCTTTTCTTTTCGGTTTGTATTATGATTTTTTTTCTTCTCTCTTTCTTTTTTTTGCACTTTATCCCTCCTCAAAGAAACCTCTCCAACACGTAAAAACAACAATTTGAATAATTTCATATTAATGATTACACCATGAGGCGAATTATTCCGTTATACCGTTTAATATTTTGTAAGAGTATTGTTTATTTGACATTTATGGTTACAGAGTTTGTAGTCTATATACACACATATATTTTAAAAAATGAAGTGTTGGTTGAATAGAGCTGACACAGCACCTGTGACTATTTGTCGGGACACATGTGTAAGAAGCAAAGCCCTTCATGCTTTCTTGCTTCTCTTGTTTTCCACTCGTCGTCTTTTATCTATCGATATTATGGTTTATTTTGATGGCCTTTCAAAGCATTATCATCTTGTTAGTAATTAAGATTAAGATTTCTTATTAGTATACTTTCGTCTGAAAAGTAAAAGAAAGTGAATGTGCACAAAAACAAGTAATCATACCAATGCTTTAAGATCATTACAACCGATACCAAATTTAAATTTCTCAATGAGTATTTTTCTCAGCTGTATCCACATTCTACTATTCTAGGGTTATCAATTATAACACGGATTTAGGGTCATTAGAGTTATTGCAAAACTAAAATAGTAAAATGTCTTTTTTTATTGATTAATGCGTAAAACTACTATTAGCGGTATGAAAATTGTGCAAGTGCATAAATGTGAGTACATCTATTATAAAACGTTTTTTCCTCGTTCTATAGAAATTGTTAAAAAGCGAATCATTTTTAATTGTAATTAACGTAAAAATGTGATTTATTGTTGTTCTCCATATCTTCTTTTGTTTGTTCAAATTTGAGAAAAATAGAGATGGATAGTATAAACTCTAGCAATAATATATATCCCTATAAGTATTGTAATCAACTTAAGATTTTAATTTATTCAAAATCGCTAAAGATCTTGTCACCGCGTAAAATAAAAACAAATTAAATGGAATATGGAAAGAAAAATATTTTGACAATCGTAAATTAGAAAATATAAAACCCACCCAGAGACAGATGGAAACCTCATATTCATTTTCTTCTCTCTCACTAGCCTCTCGTCTCCCTTCTCTCTCTCTATCTTAACCTCCATAGCTTTCCTACGCAAGCTATTATCTCTTTCTCTCTTATCTTCCTCTTAAAGCCATTCAGTCCATACACACACGGAAGCGTTTGGTTCTAGAGATACAGTTTAAAAAATGGAAGCTTTGAGTCGTTTCTTAGTGTTCATGTCTCTGTTCTCCGGTTTAGTTTCTGGATTTACTCTGCAAAATCTTCCAGTCACAACGTTTGAAGAAAGTTACACGCAACTTTTCGGTGACAAGAACTTGTTTGTTCATAGAGACGGCAAATCTGTCCGGTTAACGCTCGATGAAAGGACCGGTATGGTCTTTAATAGTTTTCCTCTGTTTTATCGTTTCCTGTTCTTGTTCTCGGTTTAGTGATGAATTGATTTTTTTTTTTGTTGGCAGGTTCTGGTTTTGTCTCAAATGATCTTTACTTACATGGATTGTTCAGTGCTTCAATCAAACTACCTTCTGATTATTCAGCTGGAGTAGTTGTTGCCTTTTATGTAAGTAAAATCCCCTAACTTCTCAAGATTCATCTCACCATATTTAGCTTAATCTCACAGTTTTAAGCTGTTGGATATGTTTAGAACTGATTAATTAATGATCTTTCTTTTTCCTTTTAAATACTATGATTAATTTCACTATTGATATTGGGATTATGGTCTTTGTAAAGTTTATGATTATTTATTTTTTGTTTTGTGATTTGTTATTTCCAGATGTCAAATGGAGATATGTATGAGAAGAATCATGATGAGATTGATTTTGAGTTTCTTGGTAACATCAGAGGAAAAGAATGGAGGATTCAGACAAACATTTACGGTAATGGAAGCACTCATTTGGGAAGAGAAGAGAGATCTAATCTCTGGTTTGATCCAACTGAAGATTATCATCAATACAGTATCCTCTGGTCTGATTCTCACATCATGTAAGTTAAAACAGAAAAACTCCAAAAACCATTTCTCTCTTAGTTCTCTGTGTTTGTTTGATTCCATCAAATAAATAAATAAAACCTTAGAACTTGATAGTAGGTTAGGTTCTTGACCCCATCTGATTTAATAATTTCATTTGGGATGCAATAATGTCATCTTCTATTTAAGGAAACCCAAGTGGGGTAAAATGTTTTGGGGTTGGGGAGGGTGGGATCTTTTGGTTTTCTCTTATGCTCAAATTTCTTGGTGGGTTTTAATTTTAATTTCTCCTAGTGGAAAGTTTTGTGATGCTTGGGACATCATTTGCTTTTGGGGCTGTTTTGTTCCTGTCAATTTCAAGTCTGTGAGCCCCAAAAATGGTTTACAGCTTTCGTTTTTTGGCATCAACAAAGACCCCATACAGACTTGTGTTTTCCTTTGGGGGTCCAATCCAAGTTGAGAATCTTTTACTTGGTTCAGCAAAAGCTGGAGTTTTATGCCAAAAATGTTATCTTTTTGTGAGTTAAAAAATTTCTTGGTATCGATCAAAATCGTAATTTCCTCCCCTAATTTGGAAACGATGAGTCATACAGAATCTAACTCTGTTTATCAAAAAAAAAAAAGTAAATTTGTCAAAATGTTATTTTTTTGGATAAATAATAATTTTTGCAGCTTATTATTTTGTGGGTACTGATCAAAATTGTACATTTGTTATTTGGCTATGCAGATTCTATGTAGACAATGTTCCGATCAGAGAGGTGAAGCGAGCAGCGTCGATGGGCGGTGACTTCCCATCAAAGCCGATGTCTCTCTACACAACAATATGGGACGGTTCTAAATGGGCAACCAATGGTGGCAAATACGGTGTAAATTACAAATATGCCCCTTACGTTGCCCATCTCTCTGACTTAGTCCTTCATGGCTGCGCCGTGGACCCAATCGAGCAGTTTCCGAAGTGCGACGATGGAGCGGCCGAGGATATCCTCGCCGCGCAGGAGATCAGCCCATCGCAGAGAGTTAAAATGGGCATTGTCAGGCGCAAACACATGACATACTCGTATTGCTATGATCGGACCAGGTACAAGGTTGCACTACCAGAGTGCGTGGTGAACCTCGCAGAGGCTCAACGGCTTAGGGTTTATGACCCGGTCACGTTCGGCGGGATTCCGAGGCGCCACCGCAGCGGAAAGCACCGGAGCAAGAGAAGCAGGATTGATGGAACAGAGTCGATGTGATTATATATATAGTCTATGGTGTTTGGATGGGATTTGGAGGGGTGGGGTGTTTCTATAATAAGTCCATTTATTGGTATTTTTATATGTTCAGTGCATTTTCACAGTTAGAGGGGGCATTTTTGTCATTTGTTGCTTGTATATGAAATAAAAATAATTTATTTATTTATTTGAGAGATTTGGAGTTTTGAACAACTTATATGATAAAGTGTATTTCTTATTTTTGTGAATATATATCCCGTTTACGAATATTTGGGTTGTCATTTCGTTTTTTCTTATTGTCATTTTCGTCGTATGCGGACGACCTTCGATTTTATTTAAATTCAATTTGGGTACTTTATAGACGGAAGATTTGTCTCTCTTGTACTTGTTTTATTCAATGGGTCCAATGAATATTATTCGATTTAATTTTGTGTGGCCATGTTCATGCACATTTGTATACATGCAATGACAACTTACATAATCATCAGGCCGGGTCTAAAAGCACACGGGAAAGAAGTCACGACCTGATGTAGCTATGTTTCTAACTTTTACATGCCACTACTTTGGAAAAATTCAAAATTTCGGTTTATTTTTTTACTTTCTTTTTTCACAGTAACGAAAAACATATGAACCGAACTTGGTCCGGCTTTATAATTCATCAAATATCTTTTCGGAAAAACAAAGACATTTTTGGCTTAGCTCATTATCATTATCGAATTTCGGATTTTAGGGACCATCTAAAGAGATAAGACTTGTGAAAAAATGGACAAAACTGGCTTACCTCATTTCTCATTGTGTTGTTTTTAGATAGACGTCGATGTTTTACTTCTGCCAGCTATTTTCCCACTGGAACCCTCTATGTGCTTCCAAAGGTCTTGCCACGCAACTAGTTCTTATCCCGAAAACAACTTTTTTCTTTTTTGCCTTTTCGAGTTGGGTCGGGTCGGGTCAGATGGATCATATCGGGCGAATCGGGTAAATGATTATTCTTCTTCCTCGTGTCATCTCTCTATCTCAAACTCGCTCGTACTGTCGATTCATTCCTCAGGAGGTAAACTTCTTCGATTTTACTCTTTAGACTGATATATTGCTTCCGGAAACTTCACGTGGTCTCATTTCTAAACCTAAAGCTTATTCCTTTTCTAAGGTTTGTGTCCGATCTCAAAACCCTAGCTTTTTCCGATTCAATTGATTCACTGTGAATTAGAACCCTAATTTGGTGTGACTCGAGGAATGATAATGCAGTGTCCTGTCTCTTCGTCACTTAGCTTCCACCTGAATCTTCAATCGAGCAGTATCGGAGCAACAACGAAAGTCTCACTTAAAGTCAACGCGAGTCAGAGAAACCACTCTAAGAAACTCACTAAGAATCTCCGTAACCCACGCCGCACCAAGCTTCCTCCTGAGTTCGGTGTTAACTTGTTTCTGAGGAAACCCATTAGTGAACCATTAGTAGTAGAAGAAGAAGATGAAGAGCAAGTGGATGGTACTAGTGATGTCTGGGAACCAAACGAAATCGAGGCGATCTCATCGCTTTTCCAGAAAAGGATTCCTCAAAACCCCGAGAAACCGAGCAGAGTCAGGGCTTTACCACTTCCTCAACCTCACAAGTTACGACCTTTGGGTCTTCCAACTCCAAAGAACAGCATCGGAAAGTCAGCTGTGTCGAAGCAAGTGTGTAAAGACCCCAGCTTTCTCATCGGTTTAGCTAGAGAGATCAGAAGCTTGCCTTCTCCTGATGCACGTGTCTCTCTTGTTCTCAACAGATGGGCTAGCTTCTTGCGTAAAGGATCACTCTCCACGACGATTCGTGAACTGGGTCATATGGGTTTGCCTGAGAGAGCTTTACAGACGTATCGTTGGGCGGAGCAGCATTCTCATTTGTTTCCTGATAACCGGATTCTCGCATCCACTATCCAGGTTCTGGCCAAGCACCACGAGCTGAAACTGCTCAAGTTCGACAATAGCTTGGCTAGCAAGAACGTGATCGAAGCGATGATCAAAGGATGCATTGAAGGCGGATGGCTGAATCTAGCACGGAAGCTTATACTGGTCGCAAAGAGCAACAACCGAGTACTGGACTCGAGCATTTACGTGAAGATGATTCTGGAGATTGCTAAAAATCCTGACAAATACCATCTCGTTGTTGCTCTACTCGACGAGTTGAAAGATAGAGAAGACTTGAAACTGAGCCAACAAGACTGCACAAGTGTGATGAAGATCTGTGTGAAGTTGGGAAGATTCGAGCTCGTTGAATGTCTCTTTGACTGGTACAAAGAATCAAACAGAGAACCGAGTGTTGTCATGTACACTACGATGATACATAGCCGGTATTCGGAAGAGAAGTACCGAGAGGCCATGAGTATGGTTTGGGAGATGGAGGAATCGAACTGTCTTCTTGATCTTCCAGCTTATAGAGTAGTCATTAAACTGTTTGTGGCGTTGGATGATTTGGGAAGAGCAATGAGATATTACTCCAAACTCAAGGAAGCTGGATTTTCTCCAACGTATGATATTTATCGCGATATGATTAGCGTTTGTGCCGCTTCAGGGCGTTTGACAAAATGTAAAGAGATATGTAAGGAGCTTGAAGACGCTGGGTTGAGATTGGATACAGACACTTCATTTAAATTGTTGCAGCTCGAAAAGCAAACAATGTCTCTATAAGTATAAAGACTTTTTGCACCTATAAATAGAGAAGTTTCTAAGTTAATGTAACTTTGTGTCTTCTCTGATTAGAATTATAATAACATTTTAGTGATAAAGATTATCAAGAACTCGTATACAAGAGATACTAATAATTATGTAAGCATAGAAATCACTTTGTGGTTTTACTGTTTGAAGGTTTTTTCAGGAAAAGACGAAAGTGGAAACTGAACAATCTCGGAATCAGACATAGCAACTGTCTTTTCTTCTAAAACTGGTTCCGGTCCATCCATCGATGGTTTTATCACTGTAAAGAACAAAATATTGTAGAACAAAGTGAAAGCTAAGAGAAGAAAAGCTGAAGTTGCGAGGAACGATCCGGAGATGTCAGGTGGTTCTTCAAACATGAATGGATCGACTGATGGACCTCCGCTACTTGTTCTGACAACATCCGATGATGTCTTGACGAAGACTCTTGGTTTTTCATCCGCTTGAGATTCGATTTGTTGATCAAGCTGTTTCAGAGCTTCTCTAGCTTTATCTCTATCGATTTCGAATCTCTGTGAAGAAGAAGAAGAAGAAGAATCGTCTCTTTCAGTGGCTCTGACAATACCCATCATATGTCTCTTCTTCTTCTCCATGAATCCTCCATGTCCGTAGCAATTGAGAGATTGTATCCCTAACACCACCACCATCCTCTGTTTCCTCTGTTTTTTCTTCTGCAGCTCTGTGATGATAAATTTTTGTGTGTGGACATCGTTGTTGGCAAAATTGTAAGATACCAAAAACTTCTTAGGGGATTTTTATTGGCATGTGTTGATTTGATGATTAGTGTGGCCTTCAAATTTGACCCATGTGAATAAGTCTTATACGAAATTTTCCAAATGTAAGGCTTTAAGAGGCCCAATAATCTGGCCTCTAGATGTAATGTTACTGCATGAGCTTACATTCCAACTTGTTAATAAAAAACCATACATATGTGATCACACACTTTAGCAATTATTTAGAATTCTGGTCGAACTACAATAACTTGACGACGAAAGAAAGAAGCCAATGATGTGCATATCATACGGTCTCACCACACAACAATCGAAATGGATACATCTCTTATAAATAAACAATCTCAAATTACAGTATGTTTAACTCCGATCTCTCTCTCTGTCTCAAAAGAGACCAAATGTTTTGGATTTTTTGGACAAGGTGGATTGGTGAAGAACATTGCCGGAAATATCATAGTAGATGAACTTAGCTTGAGAATGAGTGATGTGAAGAGACATGAAACCTTGTCCGTCGTAATACAGTTTGAGTTCTTTTGGATCCCATGGCTGAATAACTCCTCTCCATGCCTTTGATCCTCCTCCACTTGTCAGAAATTGAATCCCACTTCACCATTTCCAAAGAAAAAACAAAAAGATTATTTAGTTTTATTCCTTTTATATTAGCAAACATGCGAACTTAACTAAAATTTTGACCCGAAAAAAACTCTGAACTAAACATTAAGTGAAGATTGTTTGTAGATAAACTGATTTCGTGTTTTTTAGTTTGTTTGTTTTAATACAAGAATGTAAAACAGATACTTCATATTGAGACTGGTATAATTAAAACTGATTAAAAGAATATGTAAGTAGAATTTTACCCGTCAGAACCAATGTGTTGCAAGCAATGATCATGTCCGTTTATGTACAAGTCAACTTTGTTCTCCTTCAATAATAAACAAAAGAATTAGGAAAAAAAACTTAAAAGTTGCCATTAAGAAAAAGTACTAAATAGAGATTTCATGCAAAAAAATTAATAACAGTAACAATAAACAACTGAAAATGATATAATGGATGATTATTAAAATTAACTCTAGAATTGCAAGTAACACGAATTTACCTCTAGAATTGGAAGAAGTTGATCTACGAGCTCTTGAGTCACACCATGTTGACCTGCGGTTTTGATCCCATGATGTCCCACGACAATTTTCCATGTGGCACGCGACTTTTTAATCTCTAAATCTAAATCCTAACATTTCAATAGCAAAAGTTACAAATTATTAGAAAACATCAAAACCAAGATGGAGATTTCTCCACCAAAAGAAAATGGAGATTTCTGATTATTATTCTTTCTGTAACAAAATGTACATGTAAGAGGTTGGAGATATATTTATTCCTGGGTAAGACGTTGCTCCAATCATAAGTGTGATCTTCTGGATCTGTGAAGTATTTCTCTACAAATGGATTTGTGTCCACGAAGAAAAACTCCACCATTCCTGTAACCACCAAACCAATATCACTAATCAACCAAAGTAATTAAAATTTCTGTAGTAGTGAGTGAAGTAGACATATATAAAGACAGTATCTATTTTTCTTGTTTTGTCATTTACAGCTCACGCAAACATATTGTCTGAGTGTCGTAGTTGAACTGAGATTCTAGTACAGTACAATACTAATACAAGTACCATCAAATTATATATTCTAGTCATATAGAAACTTTACTCAAAAATAACCAATCAATATTATTTTTTTTTAATCTAATTTAGTTATATTTATTTTACTTTTTTTTTTATATCCGAAAGATGAAAACGAATATGGACCTAAGTAAAATAACAAAAACTTGTATTTTAAAAGTGTTCAAAATATATTACTATATAGCTTGAATTCAAACTTAGATATGAGTTTAGACCGTACCAAAGCAATCCATATTTATAAACCAATAGTACATTTAGAAATTCATTTTTTTTAAGTCAGAATCCAAGAAATCCTCTAAACCTTTTGTGTCGTATCCAACTTCTTAAAAATAAAATTAGAATATAGATTGAACATTCCTGTATATACCGTCATTAATTTAATATAATGGATGCATAAGACCAAAGCAATACCTGAGCATAAGACAAAAGATCTGCGACAAAACCATCTCCAATCTTTTTGGGTGAGAACGTGACTTAGTTGTGCTGAAACATTTCCTCTGTAATCATGGTTCCCCAAAACTACAATAATACTAGAGTTTTAATATCCATATATAGATAGCACAATGAAGTACTATTAGTTAAACATGTAAAGAATTACATTAAAAGCAAGTCATATTACCAGAATACCACTGTTTTTGGAGACTAGGATGAGTGTAGATATGAGAAAAAGAGGCTTCAAAAGAAGGATCAGTGTCTCCTTTTAAACCGTCGTCATAGAAATTATCTCCTACTGATATCACAAAATCTATGTCTAGTTGCTCTCCCACAATTCCCATCTGCCAATTTTTCAAAATTTCAGTTTTTACATATAAATAAATTCTTAATTTTCCCCAAATAAAAAAATCTTACTAAAGTACATTTGAATATTTGATCATGTCGATGTTTTGTAAAAGTTAACAATATATATGGGTGGAGTAAATGAAATAAAAAAAATATTGAAAAAGTTCCTTTTATTTTATTGCCAAAGAAAAAGTATCGGTTGTAAATTGATAGTTTTATATACTGTTTACTTTTATATTGAACCAAATTTCAGTTTCTTTCTTTCATTTTTTTAACAAACAAAAAAAGTTTCTTTCTTTTTTCACTTAGGGAATATGCTTTGTAGTGAAGCGTATCAACTATCAACTCTTCGATTACAATAATATTTTCCGGAATATGTTCTTCAATCATTTTACTTAAAAAAAAGAATATGCTTTTTCAATCAATTCAATGTCCATGACTCTATGTATTGCGTAGAATGAATGACTTCCTATTAGAAAGATGCGTACGCAACATACGACTATGTATTCACATGTTGAATGATTTAATCGGAAAACAAAACTCAACCCTATTAAATTGATAACACATTTCCACTTATAATATACCAAACCTAATCAAACCTAATCATTTGGGTGGTATATACAGACACATATTTCTGATATAATACAATGCATTTCTATCCTACAAGCCAAACACCCAAAAGATATATTGTATCCTATATTTAAATTCGGTAATGTACGTATGTAAGTTTAGAATTAATATGACAACAATAAATCCAAAAATTTAACCATGAAGTGATGAAACTAATGTTTTTTTTGTTGTTGTTGTTGTATTCGCTGCCTTGAACACGTACGTATATATACTTTTACAGTGTCAAACATTATGGTCGTTCTTTTTGTCACTCCAACCAAAGTATAAATCTTGAATACGTTATATATGATCAATAAGCAATCATTAATTATAATTACCTGTTGAGCAACAAGAGATTGATTAAAACCTCCTTGTCGTCCCCAATCTCCGAAGACCAGAATATTCAAAGAGCCATCAGATTTTGTCACCGGATGCTCCAACCTTTCAAGCTTTGAAAAAGAACCATTGAAGAAGATACATAGAACAAGAAACATCAATACACCCATCTTCATCTTAGTTCTTCTTAATTGATTTCTCTGGTCTTAAGAAAACCCAGAAAAAAACAATGCATATATTGAGAAAGAGAAGTCTAGGTGCCAATTAATATAGATGAATCCGTAAGGAAAGCATGGTTCATAAATTATTGAAGAAATTATGTAAGCATTTCACTATATCTATTTGGAGGACTTTGAGTCTTTGACCCAAAGAAAAAAATTAAGAGGACTTGACAGCTTTTTTTCTTATGTAATCTATTTTATTTAAGTTGTGGCCCATGCTGCGCGTTACTTACACGTTTAGGTCAAAGGGTTTATCTTCCTGATTTTTTTCCTATTAATGAATGATTTGTTCCCTTATCTATCTGATATTTGATGCATGAATATAATCTCTGGAATTTTGTAACAACTAGTAAAATATCGTTCTGATTTTTTTTTGGTTTTAAATCATAAATAATAATATTATAAGGATTTCTTTCTTTATAATAAACAAACAAATATAATGCTTTGAAATATATGCATATAGTGGAATATCATACTAATAAATTATACAAAGTAGTGTGCACAGGTTAACCCAAAACCAAAAAAAAGGCAATGTGCATACGAGAACCACGCGTATGGCCGTATGGCCCGTATCTGCTATGCATATATAAGAAAAAGAAATAATAAACAATAAACAAATTAAGGGAGTAGACATATGTGTTGTAGTCTACATGTAAATTTCCATTGCTCAAATTTTATGAGCTGGATAACAATCATCATGCATCATTGAAAATGATTATGTCATATGTGATATCACCATCAAATATAAATTAATAAACAACGAACTACTAATATGAATATTTGTTTCTCAACTTTTTGTAATCAGATTGTCGACTTATATATCCGTGTAAATCCCGTTCTTGTAAGCGTTCCATCGATGCAGAACACGACCATAACCATCATGAAAAACGACGCGTAGTTCTGCTTCCGATAAATAAACCGACATGAATCCTTGTCCGTCGTAGTAAAACCTCATCTCTTGCGGGTTCCACTCATTCACATCTCCTTTCCACGCTTTGGACCCGCCGCCACTTGTCATAAATTGTATTCCACTGGAGATAACACAAAACAAGATTTATCGTTTTTGTTCTTTTGAATCCTTACGTTACAGACACAATCCACAACGAAAGTGTTTTAATCACCTGTCGATGCTGCTTATATGCTCCAAGCAATGATCATGCCCGTTTATGTAGAGATCCACTTCATTAGCCTAAATTTGAAGAAAACTAATTAAGTATTTGTGTTTCCATTTTTATTATTACATAGTTTAATATTCTTTATGATAGTGAAATTTACCTCAAGGATAGGTAAAATATGTTTCTCAAGCTCTTTGGTAACACCGTGGTGACCTGCACTTTTGATTGTGTGATGACCTACGACTATTTTCCATTTCGCCACTGATTCTTGCAACGCCATATCCACATCCTATAATTTTATTTATTCCCCCAAAGAGTGATCATAAAATAATTATCGGTTTATTTCAAAAAGAAAAAGAAGATGATGATTTTTAGATAAGTTGATGACGTGGAAACATCTAATGAAGGTATTTAATATCATTTATAGCAAAACTAGCTTAGGAAAAATTAAATGCTAATTACCACTAAGAGATTGTTAAGGTACTTGTTTCTTGGTAATACGCCTTCCCAATCATAAACATGGTCCTTTGGTTCAACAAAATATTTATCTACGAACGGTGTAGTGTCCACGAAGAAAATATCGACGATATCTACAAAGATAAAAATACAAATAAAGAGGCTGAGTTGATGAATGAAAATGCTATTTACATTCTGATGTTAAGTTAATTACCGGCGTTGACAACGTAAGATCTTAAACAAATCCATCGAGAGTCCAAATCCTTTAGTATGGGGCTGAGTTGCGCATCGACGTTACCTCTATAATCATGATTTCCTAATACTAACGAGGGATAAGTAAAAAAGTTAGAAAAAGTCATTAATAAATGATTTTATATTTTATTAATTTTGATTTTATTTTTGCAATTATAAAACGGGATGGTTTACTTACCATTGTACCATGGTTTTTGTAAGCTAGATGCTGTGTAAATATTGGTAAAAGAATCTTTAAACTGAGAATCATATGGACTGATTATTCCATCGTCGTAAAAGTTATCTCCAGTCGAAATGACGAAATCGATATTTAAATCCTTTCCTGTTTTTCCCATCTGAACGGATTGTAGTCAAAAATCAGTAAAGCAAATTAGAAAAAGATGTAATAGAATAACTTATAAACAGAAACCAAAGATAACGTATTCTTGTAGTTGTACTTGTAGCAATAGAAGACGCAACCAAAAGTTAAATGATGACGTGGAATTGCAACAATGGACAGTCTTAATTAAGACTAATATATAGTTGTGTAGTCTAAGAGTTTCACGTAAGTAAGTTAGGTACAAAACTTAAGATTATTAGCCCCTTAAGTTCTTAACATTCTTATTTTTTATGCAATTCAATAGTCTAACACACACACACGCACAAAGTTACGTAAACAACAAAGATACATGTAACCTACTTCGCCTTCACGGCTTAATTAACATCCCTAATTCAGATAAATAATGATGTAAAATGCCTCGAATATCAGCCTCTCATACTTAAAACTGTTAGATATTACATTTTTTTAATAAGACTAAAAACTACGTACATTTTCACGCAATAATCAGTTCATTTATTGTGACTATTATTGGTTAACGACGATAGCCTAATCAGTAATTTACTCAACAATGCATTCTACGTCAAGAAAACACAACACATTACACACGCTTCTCTTGCTTAATCAATTATAATAAACCATTTATTATTTATCTAATCATTTTCGTTTCTCTCGCAATTCTTCTCATATCAATTTTACCCACACCCAAAAAAAAATAACACTTGAAATTAGCCACAAACAAGGAAGAAATTGATTTTGCATTAGACATACATAAATATGCATACGCACTTACATACATATGAATATGTTCATGTACCTGAACAGCTACTTGGGACTGATTATAAGAACCTCTTCTTCCCCAGTCGCCGACGACGAGAAAACTGAGTGTACCATCGGATTTTGGTGGTTGAACCAACCGTGGTAGCTCTGCCGTGGAATTACATGCCGATGATAAAATTATTAACCAGAATACTGAAGATGAGAATTTTATGGGCTTATCCCTCAGGGTATCCATTTGAGAGACAAGCTAGGTGAGGGGTGATATGGTGGATTTTTGATTTTGTGGCTTTGTGTATTTATATAGGCATTAATGTGGACATGATTTTCTTTTTAATTAATTAATATAATGATTGTGAAGTTTGTACTGAGCTGTTCTCTTGATGATTTTTTTGGTTTTAGTTTTTTTTTGTCACCTCATAATTAAACTTCTATATATTAGGTATTAGTTCTTTGACAAAAAAAAATGTATTAGTTAAGAAAATTATATGATGTAATTAACAGTCACTAGCTAAAACCGTTGCTCAAATCTTTATTATCATTCACCGCTTGATTGTTTTTATAAAAAAAAAGTTAAAATCCATCCTGCTATGAAAAAGCTAAATATAAAAAGTTCACAAGTTATATATTTGTCTTTTTGTTTAATGTTCATAAGAACTTCATTACCATTCACCGCAAGACGCAAATTAGTCACAAGTTATTTCTCTCATCGTCAGAGCTTTTCCTAATTTTTCTAATCAAAAGAATGTAACGACTTTCCCTATATTGTTTTAAAACATTTCATATAGAAGTGCCGTCATTTTTTTTGTAAACTAATTTTTAGAATAATATATCAGCACAGAGCTTCTTTTATTTAAAGGATTTCTTATACGGCTATATAACGCACTTCATCTTCAATTTTCATGGTTGAAAAATTAGGACGTAGGTATTAAGGTGTATAGTTAGCCACGTATTTAAAATTCGATGGACTTTAGGAGATTACGTGACAATATATTAGGTTTAAACACGTACGTAAACGAAAAGGTGCGGTGGAGGGAATCCGGCGTATATGTAATACGTTCCCGACATAGGTGACGTGGCGTCTGCTTATTAGTTGCATTTGAGATCAAATCATTTCACTTTCGATAGTTACGTGAGATTTTTGGGATTTCAAGAGTGGAAATGTCGTAAGAGAGGGTTACTAAATATTTGGATATTCCCATGGTATTTAAAATAGTTTTATAAATATCATGGATCTCAATGTATCGGTGTTGTATCTCCAACCATATGAATTGTCATACGAGCCAAGCGGAATCTTACGTCGACCCATACCATATTTTTGTTGTCAGAAGTTTCAATTATTGATCTTGTTTTTGTTCATGTGTTCTTTTTGTTATCTTGATAAAATCCAATTAGACATCAACGTAAAATAATAATCCAAAAGTCATGTGCGAGGCGATGGAAAACTTCCAAAATTTCAATTATTTATAGATCTTATACATATGAGATACATGTATGTACGTATATCATAACAAATAATATCCACGTATATGATGTTTGGATCTATCCGAAGATGATGATTTTTTTTCTTTTTTTGACACAACCGAATCTACTATATGAAATAAGAATGATTTTCTCCGACTCATGCCACGTCAGCACCTATAAAAATGACACATGTATTTAAAAGAAAATAATCTTCCAAATTAAACTCTTCTAATTAACACGTTAAAGGGGATGATTGGTTGGGCTGTAGGAGCCATCTTTAGCTTTAATTTTTAGCTACAACCCAACAAATTACCAATCATGATTTATCTCATTTTTTAAAGCTACAGCTCCTACAGCAAAAAAATGGTTGTAGAAGCCTTATTTACTAAAGCAATATTTTAAAGGCTGTAGAGAAATATATATGGCTGTAGGAATATCTTTCTTTTTTTATTAATTTTGTCATTTATTATCTACAGCTACAGAATATACAGCTACAGCAAATAAATCTACAGACCAAATTCTACAGCAAATAATATACAGCTAAAGTTCAACCAATCGTCCACAAAGTCTTTGTAGACAATCCTGACACAAAACCTTCTCACGGTTTTTACATGTCAATTGTCAACTTTTTGTCAACGATTATATATCATGTTTACATGTTTACATAAGTTATTTCATCAAAATGATCATGTTTACATGTTTTTATCTTTTCATTCTCTCAATTACCATTTTATAAGGAACTTATAACTCCTAAGTCAGTTCTTTCAAAGGATTACTATAAGATCTAGAAAGTTAAGTAGTACGAAACCAAGGCGAATTGGCACAAGTAAACGTTTTGGGGTACGGTTTATTCGGTATTTAAGATACTTACAGTTATACTTTACGAGCTTTTCCGCTTTACTTATGTTATTTACGAAATCTACAAGTACACTTCGGTTACGTAGCATATCTTTCGGGCTTACAACGGGAGAGGTGTTGTACATTTGAAAAAGCCATGTTATTTAGGTTTTAACTGATCTCTTCACTTGCAATATGCTCCAAAGGAATATTAATTAAAGTGGCGACTTAAACCTACAACCTATAGCTAACCCTATATTCACATCAACATTTTAATTGTGTAAGTTATATTTTTCACATCAAGCGTTTGTATCAATCTTCACAAAAAAGAAGAAGAAAATATATAGATTTGAGAATTATGATGTCTAATCCTAAAGAAGGATCGCCAATTATATAAATACTTGTTTCTAACTTTCTATGGCCTATGGGTAATCCAGTTAATTATCATCGGTTTAACGATAACTCCAACTCTCGGATCCAATAAATCGTTAAAACGCAATTGTTCCTAAAGCCCAATACTGGTCCATGATCATTTTCATCTTACAACTGTTTCGTACTTTTGTTAATTGTTAGCCCTGCCACTGTGTCACTGTTGTAGTCAATTACGTTATCCATTTATACTTTGGTTTATAGTTAGTTATATACTATTGCTTTAAAATTACCAGTTGCAGACTTACTGTCCTCTGGTTTCTTGACAGCTAGCAATAAACTTTTTTATTTTATAGATTTATAATTCTAAAAAAGCTAATCCTACATTCCTACCTATGAGGCTATGAATAACTTATTGACCAATGGTCCCCAAATATAAATGAACTTAATGTAGCGTCGTTAGCTTAACCACTAATTTTTATGCAAATTTATCTATATTTAAGTAGTAATTATTAAGAAATACGATTAATAATGTATTCTTAACATCGAAGATATTGATAAATATCTCTAGTAGAAAAAGTAACGCAATATTAGTATCTTAGATACTTTTAGATGGGGAAAAGACTAGAGGAAAATATTTGTAATATTTATTTCTAAAGTATTTTCACTTTCAATCTAATATATACAAAAGACCAGTCGACCATATGAGGTACGGTAGGAAAAAGTTCGAAAGTTATACCAAAATATTTATGGGCATAAAATAATCACACTTGTAAGCTATTAAAAATGAGTGTATTTTCTACCGGCCAACCAATAGATTCAAGTTCTTTCACTTCTACTTTTATGCAGTGCTTGTGTAGACATTGTAGATGTGATAACACACATAACTAATCTGTCTAAGATTTATATTTAACCGTGTATTTATTTTTCTGATTTGGTAATTATATGTAATCATAATAATCTTTTTTTTTACACCTTTACTTATAAGATAGAAATGATCATATCTAATTCGCAGAAAGCCATATCAACTAAGGTGTTATCTTTGGTATATCTTATTTTGAGTCCAATTGCGCGATCCAAACATTTATTATTTTCTTGGTTTTCCAATTCATATTTTTTCAGTAATAGCCATATCTTTTGTGGAATTCGATTGGTAAACAAAAATGAAACGGGTATTTTCTAACAACTCTATTTTAATGTTATCAGTCATGATATTTCTCCAAGACTACTTTAGTTTGGATGTTGAAAAATACCGTCAGAATATATTTACCATTACATTTTGATGACTTTTGTTTTGGGGTCAAAATACATCTTGATGATTATAGTATCATTATTCGTTTTTTTTTTTTAAATAACCTTCTAAAAACAAAGCAAAAATCTCCTACAAAATAAGAACTCTCATACGACTGAGATACATATATATACACATATATGTTCAAATAAAAATAGGAATCTTTGACCTTAAAAGTCCACCACTTTTTAAGAGTAATCCTATAATTAACTTCTAATAAATACTAGTAGTTATTAAATTAATAAACATGCCGTTCTTGGAATCTCGATTCTGGATTGTCAATATACGGGAATTCTTGTCTTTTATCACCGGCAAAAATTAAAGAATGTGTATATAATTGGTTAGAATGAGAAGTAGAGGTTAAAGTTTATTAACGTTCCAAAAAGGGTTATAACTAACTAGAATAGATTCTTCATCTAAAATATTCGAAGGTACAATTATGAGTTTATAAATCAATTACAATAGATATATTCAAAAAAAAAATATATATATATAAATCTTAATCCACTAGATGGATTTTTGTCCACTTATCGCTAAACATTTAGAAATTGATTAATTTTCGCTAATATTTGCAAACACAGTGCTTGTATTAAGATTTTTGTTCATTTATCACTAAATAGTTAGAGATTGATCAAACAAGACCATGGCGAAGATTTTGTATTAAGATTTTTTGTGAATCCTTTGATATGTTTAGGATAATATTTTCAGAATATAAATCTCGCCAAAAAGATGCACTACCCTTTTCCAAATCTTCTAAAATGTTCTTTAGTTTTTTTTTTATCTTATTTATTTAACTTTTTTATATACTAGACTATATCTAATATAATTTCAAGGATAAAACTATATCCAACGATTGATCATATTCTAACTGGTTGTTGTGTATTAAAAAAATGATTATCCAATATTGGTGTCAAACCAGTAGTTATAAAACGCTTAGAAAAACGGGCGGAAAAATTAAATTCGGAAGATGAACTAAAAAGACAGTATTCGTCAGTTTCTTAGACAGGTTATATTCTTATGTGCATTAACAGAAAAAAAAACGCCAATTATCTTCCTGTGTATCGTCTGTATAGACTTAAACAGACTATTCTATACATGTTTATGATACATTATGATATAATATTGTCTTCGTGGAGTCACCATCGAGGATGGTTGGATCTAATTGGACATATATGGTTTTTGTGGCTGTACTACTAGTTAGTGCAAGTCCCATACCTCAACATTAGTTTTCATGCAACTTGCTCCACGATAAGATCACAATGATACATTTATTTGTTCAATAGAGTAGCTTATTTACATCCGTTGAACAAGTATTGTAGTGACAAATAGTAGCTAGCTTAATTAGTTATAATTGATTCTTTATCCCAATCGATAACAAGAAACCGCTTGATTACAAACGTAATCCATTTTAGTTTTCTAAGACCGTTAGTTTGATATTCTTCTTCTGAAAATAAACTTAAATATATACGCTGTTTAATATAATATAAGTTGATAATAAACTTTTAACTTTTACCTCCAAATGTTTAGGTATGTACTTTTTAAAATTTAAATTTGAAAATTTAGAATTTAAATAGTAATTTCAGAAAAGCATAAAAATGGGCAACTTATACAATTTCTTAACTTCAAAAGTGAATTTTGAGAATGTTCATTAACTCGATCAATATTCTATTTTGTTTCATTCGTTTTTTATTAATTTCTATAATTTCTGAAATTTTAAATACATTTTTGTTTAAATAAAATACATATTATATTCATGTTTTGATTTGAAAAAAATTGTCCATACGTTATATTGATACTTTTTTTCATCAAAGCATTCATTAATTAATTAAGAATGACATCATTCGAGTCCAAAGGGCGAGATTGAGAGTTGGTAAAATGCTGATTTTGCTAAAGTATTAGTAGCAAATTTTCCGGCTCGCATAGTAAAGTGAAAAGAGATAGGAATATAAGATTCGCTGAGTATATACATGCAACTGTGCAAGTAACGCAAATATATATGCATCTAGCTAAGAATTAGTATATATATACGGGTCACATAAATTATAGTTCTTGTTCATTTTAGGTTAGGTTAGATACTGTTGCAGCGTCATATGCTTCTATATAATGATTTCTTGTTCATACTTCATACTATACATTTTGAGGGACCTATATAAAAATTAATATAATTAAAATGATGTTATGTACTATACAAGTTACAACAGGCCACCATATTTAATACGACGAGTATTAAAAGCTGATTATATATCCCATGGCATATTCGATATTTTTTTCATCTCTCAGAGTTATTTACAAATATTCCATATCAATATTGATGTACCATTATCATAAACATTTTCAGATCTGCTTTTACAGATAAATTTAAATTACTAAATTAATTACATTAATGCATTATATTATTTAATTGTATTCTGAATACTTTGTAAAAGCTCTAAACATTAGAAACTTTAACATTTTAAAATTTATATATAATATTAAAAATTGATTTATAAAATAAAACAATTATTTACTGTGCATAGGACCCATGTTACTTAACAAATATATTAATGCAAACTACATATCAAATTTAAAATAGAGTAGTTAATCTTTCTGAAAAAGAAAAGTTTTTATTTAGCGGTTCTTAACTTTTTTTCTCTCGCAATAATTATATAAGAACATCTATACAACCTAGCGGTCGACGCCTCCACGGTGATAAGACCGACCAAAACGTAACGATCTTCGATTTCACTGATCTAAGAAAGTTTTGATACAACGATCAGTTTCAAAGACCAAAAAAAGATTCTATTAGGAAAACAATATCCTATCTTTTCACACGATATGGTGTGATCGGCTCTTTTTTTTTTTTTGGTATGTGTTATTAAAAGGTAACAAGTTGGTCATGTCGTCTTGTTCAAAACTAAGCAAACTAATCTGTCAAAAATATTTAAAACATAATCGTTTTCGAAGCTTAATTGTAAAGTAGGACAAATGCGAGGAAGACAAAAAAAGATTGATTGGTCTAAATTTAACTAGTGTGGGATTTAAGGACGTATACAGAGCCGTGCTTATGGTATGGAAAAAAAGGCAATCGCCTTAGGCCTC
>OVBB01000161.1:0-35506 GCA_900406415.1 Isatis lusitanica
ATTAATTTTTTGGTGAACCCCATGTCTTTAGATACTCCAATGTACATGCTCGGTGACACCCAATGTCATTTCCATACTTTGATAAAATTTACTATTTAAAAATTTTGGAAGGAGTCTTCAGATTTTTTTCTGCGTATCTTCCTCTACTTGCTAAACCGATCCTTCTTCACAAAAATAGGTAATACTTTTGATTGCACAATTATTTTGCTATCAAACCACCTTTCATATAAAAATAACTCAATAATCTATCTTATATCCAAATATGAGCTAAATCCATTGGTGGAAAGTCCTAAAACCAATACCAAACTTCGGATGTTTCAACACATTGTGATCAATCTTCATATACTTGTTAACACCCAAAGTATCTCATTTTCTTCTAAATCTATCTAAATCTGATAAAACTCGGTAAAAAAAAAAATTAAAAGTATGAAAATACACTTTAACTAGATAAATACACAAATAAATGTTAGGATTTGGTAAAAACCCATATTTTCAAAGGGACATTTTTTAGAGATCGCAATATAATTTCCATTTATTTGGATCGGTTTTACATTTTTGGGATTATAGTTCTGATACTATTTAAGGAGTCATGGGTCAAGGGATCAAATGACAATAAATGGGAGACTCATCCTAGTGTAGTGCTGAATCGTTTAAACTTTAATTGTGGGACGTCATGGAAGAAAGGAATCGATTTGGATTTTGACAAAAGAAATTGTCGCTACGAGAGGATCAATTGAGCAAGAAACTTTACAAATGCGTAACGGGAGTAATTAAAAGATAACTTCTGATCATTGCATGGTATTGTGTTCTTTCTTACAACTTGTACTCATTGTTCATAAAGGGATCTTCCGTGTAAAGCATTGAAACTAATTACGTTTAAAAAAAGAGCATTGTGGAAATGAACCCCCAAAAAAAAAAAAAGAAAAAAAGAGCATTGTGGAAATGAACCAGTGAATGCAATTTTTATAAAGTAGAACAATTTGGGTACACACATAACTTCAGAATCTTTTCCGTGGACTGAATTTAGAACTTAAAACCATACGTGCATTTGGTTGAAAACCCTCCTATTCTCTATATATCCTTTCAAAGCTGTGCCAACGCTGAGATATCAATCGGATAGACGTCTGAAGACAATTGCGCATTGAAAGATCTCTGAGCAATGATCGTGTTCGCAGCATCCGTTGGATGAAACGCATCCCAAAACACGTACTCATTTCGGTTCGGGCAGGGGGCTTCTCCTGGTAAACATGTTAGCTGACCTCCATTCCTTCCCACTCCGCAACATGCAGTGTTCGTAACCCTAAACCCTGGAAACAATTACCCACAGAGCCAATACGTATCAAGATTCAAGAAAACCTTTCTACTAAGTACATATCAAGACTTGAGATTTATGAAAATTTATGTGTACCGTAAGAAGAGGGATTCGCGATTATGTCCTGGAAAACGCCATAAGCATTAATGTAAGTGAACTTAGCATCAGAGTGATAGTTGTTGAGCCGTTGGACCATAGACTTAAGCCTGCTGTTGAAGATTCGGTTGGCCGAGTTGATACTCTCCACGCAAGTTCTTCCATCGGGACTGCCCTGTGCTAGCGCGTTCGGGCTGCATCCGATGGCTCCTATTCCTACCAATGCAAACTTTCTAGCTCCGTAGTTGTATAGTGCCTTCATTACCACGCAAAGAAAGATTGTAAAACAAGGAAGGTCTGTATACTCGGAATAGGTATGGATACAGAACTAAGTATGAAACTTAACAACCAAAATGGGGTTTTTATACCTAAATTTCTATAGTAAATTTGAGTTTTTGTGTTCACCAAATGTTATCTTTAAGGGCTAAAGTTTAAAACTTATTATTGATTTGTACCAAATCATGTTCATATCTACCGGTCTTAATTAAACATCTATTCTGAGAGAGACTCCCAAATTACTCCTAATATCATATCATCAAATGGGTCATCCCATGATAAGGATCTAGGACAGAGGACTTATTGCACAGCGCATAGTCTCATCATGAACATCAATGAAGTCGAGGAAAAACTTACATTGAGCTGCTCGGTGTAACGATTGATAAGGTCATCAGCGTACTGTTCAGGGGTGTACTGTCTGCTAGTGGAGTAGAATTGAGGCATGAAGTAGTTATTAAGATAGTCATTGCTTCCCAAACCGACAGAGTAAATGCATTTCCTAAGGTAATCAGCTGCAGTGTTCTCATCTCCAAGAATTTGGACCACTTGTGACACTGTGTTCAGGTAATTCTGGACTTGTCCACTAAATGTTATCCTTTGCCCCTTCATTGCCAAAAGCAAAACATAAAAAAATAAAAAAATTGGTCGTAAAGGAAACAGAGAGATGTGTATCGAAATGTTGTTACTGTTTACCAATTGTTGACCGGTTTCTTCTCTAATTCCAGCAGCAGCAGATGCGAAGTTGACTCCTTGAAGTATCTGCTCGCCACTCGCAGCGCTATAGGCAGGAATGTAGTTATCAAATCCAAGTAGCAGAGCTTCATTATATCACAAGAAACGTCAAACCCCATGTTAGATTCTGACTATAATAATTTAAGTCTCACTCTAGTTTAATTACATAAAATGAGATTTAGATATATCCTATCTTTGAGGAATTGTGAAAAAACCATAAGTTTTTTTCTTGTTTTGTAAAGAAGGATGTATTCAAGGGTTTACCGATCTCGTCGACGGTAGTCTTTCCGTTGGAAAAGCGGCCGGTTGGGCCGCCCAAGTCAATGCCGTAAGGGTAATAATCGGCTCTTGCGAGCGAAGAAAGACGATTGTTGTTTCCATTATCAACCAAAGAATCACCGAAGATGAAGTAACATGGAACTTGAGGTTCTGCGTTTACCTTAAACCCTAAACCCATATATAAAACCAACACAGAGACCAAACAACATTTCCTCAAGTAACTCTCCATTGATCACAACAACAAAAAAAAACACTTACGAGCTGATTTTTATGTATAGTAGAGTGTTTTGGTGAAATAAGTGTATTTTTAAAAATGGGACGTGTAGGAATGGTGGTGGTTGTGAAATGTGAAGAATCCAAAGAAGCTTTGAGTCTATCTATATATGGAGTGGGAGAAACGTAAATGGTATAGTACTATTTTTTTTTTTTTTTTTTAGCTGTTGTTAATTTTGTTGCATACTTTATTTTAAGACCGGTGGGTCCACTATAAATACTATATTTAAAGACATCTTATGTGGCTAAGAAAGAATAAACTCTGTGAAATGTATTTTCGAGGTAAATGGACTTGTCATTGCACTAATAACTTCGTCGTAAAAAATTGTTTAAGATGGTTTTGATATAATATTTTAAACACGAAAGGATCATATATTCATATCACTGATTGGTTTGATTTTTTTAAGTGAAAACTTTGTTTTGTATATTATTGTGTAGTGCATGGTTCTTGTAATTTTGAGAAAATTGATTTTGAAAGTTGTAATATTCTAATTTTTAGTATATATGGAAGCATACATGAGAAAATTTTAAAAAAATTGATTTGATTATTTATGTCACCAAAATACACTTATTTTTTTTATTAACTATCTAGAAAAAGTTTCAGGGTTAAGAGTGTTTTTTGTTGTAGTAAAAGGATAGATGATCTACGGAAAGTCATTCGCGATACTATATGAGTGAGATCAAAGCACAGAAAACGGTTATGTGATAATTGTAGAGATAATATATAAGAATTTTGAGTTTCCTAATTGACGCATCGATGGTCAGACAGAAGTGAACCAACCATAAACCTAGTTAGAGGACATGAGATCTCTATAAAAGTAGTTTTAATTATGCATCTAATAATTAATCTTGGACTTGGATATTAGAAACTAAATAGAATGCTTCAACTTTTATCATGAAACTTTAATCTGAATTCGCTATGACGTACGAAGAGCATATGTTTGAAGAAACTATCACAATATGTTGTAAAAAAAATAAAAAATGCTTGATGTGCGTGATTTGAAATTTTTTGTTTTATAAGAAGTAAATTGTGAGAGTTTCAAATATTTCATCCATAATATTTTATGTATCCCAAATCAATATTTAAATATCCTAAAAAATAATCTCACATATCAAAAAAAGTTTGAATCCGGCGTACAAGAGCATTAATCCCTTGTATTTTACAGTAGAGAGGCTTAAAGGGTGATTGGTTGAGCTATAAGAGCCATCTTTAGCTTTAACTTTTAGCTACAGCCCAACAAATTACTAATCGTGTTTTATCTCTTTTCTTAAAGCTATAACCCATACAGCAAAAAAAAATGGCTGTAGAAGCCTTATTTACTAAAATCATATTTTAAAGGTTGTAAAGAAAAATATAAGGTTGTAGGAATATATTTCCTTTTTTATTGTTTTTGTCGTTTATTATATCTACAATTACAGAATATACAGCTACATCAAATATATCTACATACCAAATTCTACAACAAATAATATACACCTACAGTCCAACCAATCATACACTTAATTGGTGATTTATGTTAATTGTATATAGAAAGTATTTATACAAGGTTCAAGAGATCTAGGATAAATTTATATCATGGTATAAACTCGATTTGATTAGAGATAAAGTATACAACAAATTATCTTGTTGGCCGTTTCCGCCAGATACCAAAACACTCGTTTTGCAGCTTCAAGATGAGTTGTAGTGTGACAATATGCATAAATTGAGAGGGCCAGTTGATTGCGAAGGCAATGTATGGTCGTGTTAAAAAAGTATATTACAGACTTTCAACAATGGCATGCATGAAATTTTGCATTTGTCATTCTTCTTTTAGCGATAGGTATGTGATGTATTTGGTGCGGGTGAGGTGAAGCTCAGAAGATGTACGATGAGCCTCCATGCCAAGAAATATGAAAGTTTGTCGAAATATTTTAATTAAGGAGGAACGATCTTAATTAATTAGTATTATTTCTTGTAATGATAATCTCATCAACATAAATGAGGATAAAGATAAAAAGTCCATAAAAAATAGAAAAGCATCAGCTAAGCAATTGATGAAGCCAATACTCATAATAAAATCACGTATAGTATTTTACCAAGACTGCAGTGCCGGTTTTGAGCCCAGAGTTTGCTTGCGAAGATGAAAAACATGGTTAGGTTTATCTTTAATTTGTTGACATTAATTTGTTGGAGCGGCCAATTATTTGCAACAGCTGCTTCAAAAACTAGTCAAATTAAACGTTTCATGAAAGTCAAATGTTTTCGCTGTTGATGAAAGCCTTTAGGCTAAAGGCTTAAGCCACCAATTTTCCTTTGAATCTGTCAAGAGAGCCATTGGACAAGTACTAGTTCGGTTAATCTGATAAACTCATCGACAGCCAACTATATTATTGGCGAGAGACCGATCAAAAAGATCAAACAATCTATTTTATTTTTCATATTTTGTTATTAAACCATGTGGGTATAGATTATTTTCCATAAATTATTTTCTCTAAATTATATATATATATATATATATATATATATATATAATTGTAACATTTTAATATGCAACAAGAAACCAAAAACCTTGGAAAGAACAAAAACTTCTATAAAATGTTTTCTTTTTTAAACTATCTATAACTGATAAAGAAAAGTAACATTGCAGACTTCGAGGAGGGTTACAGTTTCTTACCCACATTACACTTGCTTATGTTAGGATTCAAATGAATACTGCAGATTCATTTAAAGAATATCTAGGTTTTGGTTAAAATACTCGGTTGTAAGAAATTTGTAGATAATTGAAACTGGTGGAGCTTGTCGCTGCACAGCAACATTTTTCATTTTTAAAGATTTGATTTTAGAAATTTTGGAAATGAAGGAGTGGAAAGTAAGTGAGTAAAGTAGGTTAGGGCATTAATTTCACGCGGACTCTTTGTGAAAACTTTTTCGACAATCAAACGATCGAGCCGGTGCTTATACGTGCTTATAAGTATATGTCCTATATGTCCTTTTTTAAATATGCATGCAGTATATTTTCTTGGTTAAATAGAATTACGGAATTGGTCAAATATGTAGATACGAGTTATATTATACAGACCATTCTAATTAACATGCAGGATTGCATTTCTTAGAAAATCAAGATATAATAGGTATAAACTATTAATTTATACTAAGACATGTGTATAAGTTTCATGTTTCAGTTAGCTATACAACCTTATGAAGCTTGAAATACCAAATTTATGTTCCATTATATTGGTATTCTGTTAGATTTTCCAATCTGAATCATATTTTATTTTCAGTCCATATGACCAATGGCATATTCTCTAAGGTGTTATAATAAGTTGGCAAAAGATATTAAAAATTCAGTATAAATAAATAGTTTATACTGCGTATAGGGTGTGCGGACACGAACCGACCTAACAGTAAAGAGTAGTGATTGTCCAACCTTTTGGCACCCACCAATAATCGAAAGATATCTGCTAGCAAGTAAAATCAACATATATACATGGACATGAATTTTTTTTTTTTTTTTTGAAACACTTAGATGGACATGAATTGAACCTTCTTTTTTTGTTAATTCATTTTGAATATTTTTTGGTTATCAGTAACATCATACGTTAACGTCAATCGTATTGTAATAAGATTTACTAACGTGACCATACTAATTAGACGTTAACGTCATTCGCATTGTAATAAGATTTATTAACGTGACCATACTAGTTATACTGCAATAAAGAGTCCAATCAATTTTGGTCTGATCTGTGGAACGATAAGTTCCCTCTTCTGCAAGCTGACTGAGAGCTATGCATGTATATGCACAAAAAGCTAATTACTAAACCACTAAAGTTATTTAAAAGGAGAAATTAGGTCAGATAGTTTCACATTACAACCTAAAAAAAGATAAAGAAATTAGGTTAGATAACAACAGAAACGTATGTATGTGAGGTGCCTCTACAGGGCTTGATGATCATGATCATTTTGCTTTCACGAATATTAATTTTCCACTTTTCGACTTTGCATTGATGATATAGTTCACGGAGCTTTGAAATTGAATCTCCTGCGCAAGGGATTCGTTACCAAGCCAATTCCACATAACAGCATGATGAAATCGTTAAAACAAGAACAAACAACATCTTTTGTGGCCACGTGTTTCATGCATGAAAGTAAACTAAAGAGATAACTGAAGTTTCAAAAAATAAAAGGTGTACGCATGCATGATGCCAAAACCATATTTTGAAGGGGTTTTAACTCTACATTTCATCCACAAATTTTATCCTCTGTGAAAACTTATTCGTCACAGATTGAAATTTTGATTAGTCAAAACTACAACTCAAATATTCGTTGTTAACCAAGAAAACTATAGTACTTGCTTTAATTAAATGATGCTATATATTACTATTTATTTTTCTTTACAACTGGCGTTCGATCACTGTCTATTCCACGATGTACTAGCACCCAAATTGGTCTTACTATAGGAAATCAATGGTTGAGATTAATTGGTTCTTAATGCCATTTTTGTTTAATCCTTTGGAACTGCAATAAATGAAAGTTAGTTGGGAGTTTACTTGTAGGGCAACCCAAAAAAAACAAAGTCAAGAACTGGGTTAGTGAGGAACGTGCTCCTGCTTGAAAAACAAGTCTACCAAGATGTTGATGGTCCATGTTTATCTGCAAGTATATTTGTTTTAATTCGCCAATTTAATAGTTTTCGATCGATTTAGAGGAATTTTATGTGAAGTAATCTCTTTTGTCTTCTCCATTGATTGACAGCTAGACGACAGAGATCATTTTGATAAGTGACGAATTATTTGGGTTATATATTTTTGTAAGAAATTTTAGTGGCATCATACGGACGGCTAAATAAGTAATATAGCTAATGTTATGATCTATCATCTATATCATCAAAACTTGAGAATAAATTAAGCAAATTTGCTTACTTTACCTTCACTTTAAAGACAATATCGAACCGACTCGGATGACATTATTGATCCCCATAATGTTGGTTTTTGTAATAAATCGTTGGGGGCTCATCACATATCATTCGAAAATTGATTGCTTCTGATACAAAAAAAGACAATTACAGGCTATATAGTGCTCTGTCGGGACAATGTTGTATATATTTTTTTTACAAAAAACCTGTACATTTATAAACTTGATTGACAAATAAATGATATGATTGTTCAATCACAAGCTTAAGTAATGAATGATTAATTAGTAACATTTAGTCTTTAGTAAGAAAACTTTAGAAAATCATACGCTTTGATCAGCTGTAATTAAATTGCAAAGATTTCGGTAAGTATGAAATAAATACAGATACGATCATCATGTCGATGGCACCTTTTTGTTTTCTAAATGAAAATTTCAGCTACCATTCTTAGCAGGCACAACTGAAATGTATATCTCGAAACTTATCATTTTCGTGTTTTGTATCTGCTCACTTCAACAATCTACTAATGGATATTAAATTTTTAAAATTAGACTAACCGCATTTCTTTAATTAGTTCAACTATTGCTTAATTAATATTTTAAATAGTAGAAACTGTATAATGCGATAATGAAGTGTTACAGAAATGTAAAGGTGGAGGATTAAGAAATAATCAGCCGTAAAACTCCAAGAATCTTGCATCAAAGGATATATCTCTAAACATGATATAATGCAACCTTTTAAAAACAAAGATCAACTCGTGGTCAAATATAGTTCGTATAGCCAATAAGGCAGAACGTTTAACAAATCGCTCCGAAGAAGAAAGTAATGGTGAAAAAAGTTATCTCCATAAAAGTGGAAATATGTAAATGATCTCTTCATAGACTTATGCTTATGACTGTTAGTTTGTTACACATCAAATACTAAAAAGGATATCAAAACTAAGCTTTTAAATTATTTTAATCATACATTTGGTTCATTTAACCCATTTATTATTCCGAGAAATGAAGTCAAGAGTTGTTAGTATTACCATGAATAATTTGCAGCTTTGAACTCACTTATATATGTTTGACTTATTGGAATTGGTTGGTTTGAAGTATGAAGTATGAACCATCATAAGAGGGATAGTATTTTCATAAAGGCCTACTAAGTTCTCTGGTGCAATTGGGTCGGTTGGGTTAAGCTTCCTTCTAATGGGCCAATTCCTTTTTTATTCATATATTTATCTTGTCAAACTAAAAGACGTTTAGGAACAGAATTGTACTCCAAATTTCTCAAGACTTATGAAACACGTATTCCGTTTATTTAGTTACATATACATGAATCTTGGGCTCCAAACCTGCAGTGAGAACACTTTAAAAAAAATGTTGGAATCAAACTCATAGAAGAGCAGAAGAGGTTAACAATAGTTTTTTCTTGTGAATTATACAAATAAAAATATTACATTTACACATTGGAACCGTTAAAGCTTGTTACCTGGCCACTTGTTTTACACATAGAATATCTTATGAAGCAAAATTATAACAAAACAAGACTAGTATTATTACATAACCTTATTCAATAGACTTTTTCTAAGTTTATGGACTTAAAATTATTTATTGTCGTTCATACAAGCATTGTACCAATATGAATTTATAAATCTTTATTCTTTTCACAACAAAAAAGTAACCATACGAACTATAATATTTTTGGAAGCAGCGGGTGAATTAAGCATTAGCCAAACAAAATTCCTAGGGATTTAAGGTATTGTCAATTTGTCATTATAAAAAAGCTAATGGAAATGAAATCATAGCGAACTAACTCCATTAGAGCATGATTATTGGGAACTCTTTATGAATGTTCTAACAAAAAAAAGACATTAAAATAAATCAAAACATATAATGATTATAGAAACAAGTCCTAAAGTAAGAAGTTTTAGAACCTGTCTTTAAAATTACATGATATTTTATTGGTTGAAAATAAATTTACTAAATTAAAATTAACTAATTAAATAATAATTCAGAATTTTTAGTGGGGTTCTACCAATAATCATGCTCTTAATTAACTTCTTTTCCAGGTCATTTGTTATTGGATTATCTAATACTTACGTTGCTTAATATGAGTATAAGAATTCAAAACCCTAAGAATAAACATCAATCATTGGACGACAATTCCATAAACTCGCGTAATTGTTTTGTTCAGAAATTCACGCAATTTCGTGTTATTTACACTGCCATTTGACTTTCACGTCCGTATTACTGTATTAGTATATACCAACCGTAACTTCAAGCAAGCAATAATTTATCAAATCTAACTGGGGCTCGTCCTGTAGCCAGCACAACATATTATCAATAACACACGAATATACATATCTATATATAAGTCTACGGAAATACGTATGCACACGTAAGAGAAAATGTTCAACTTATCTTATCTAACTTGTGATGTGAAGACCCGTTGAATGAAATACTACCATTCTAATTTTTTTCTAAGCTGAAGCTTGTGTGATTCAATTTCAAAAGATATTAGTTTGATGTCAGATTGGAATTTCTTAACACTGTTCATTCCTGCTGCATTAATATGGTTGTATTGAGGCAAAGTGGTGCGTTGTGAAGTGAAAGAAGAACAATTTAGAAACCTGTGCTTGCGACAAAAACTTTTTCTTGTTCGTTAATGGTGTGCGGTGAGAGCTAGAGTTGAACGTTTGAGAGCTTCTTTATGGTTGTTGCTCTATCGATTATGAGCTGTATTCATCATCTTGGATCAATATGTTGTCATAATTGATCCGGCTTCAGGTGTACTGAAAAAGATTAAATATTGTGTTACAACAGCTGAGATGTGGTCCTGCCAAAGCAGTCTTTGATTACAACCTCCGAATCCATGGATTATGCCTATACTTAGGTTGCTATCAGAGATTTATTTATTCAATGCCAAACCTTAAAATGAACCTGAAGTTAGACATAGAGGTATATAGTCTTAGTAGAATTTGATGAAAATGATGACCAATGTTCCACTTGTGTATTAAAGAGTTGTTTTTCACTCTTATTTTTGCAATCATTATATTGTTCACTTATCATTTTTTTCAGATTTTTTATTAAGAACCTCGGGGTTATTATTTTTTTTTGAATAAAATGTTAAATTTGATTCAAAAGAAAAAGATGTGTTTGTATATCTGAGTATTACTGAGAATTTGAAAGCTTTAAAAAGAGATTACACATAAAAGGATCACTAGTTTGAGGTGTACTTAAATCATTTTCACCAAACAGTCTTCATAGGTTTGATCTCGTGTCCGAATGATACCAAAGAATATGTCATGGACATTTCTGTCAATGACCTTAGGTAGCTGATTAGCTGAGATGGGCTCGCCATGCCTTCTTTTGATTATTTTTCTCCAGATGTGGTAGACAGTAGATTGGAAGTCATATTCGAGCAAAAACACAGTGGTTTTGTCGGCTGAAAGCACAGAGAAGCTGCACCACTTGATTCCAGTTTTCAACATACTCTCTATCCAAAATCCTTGACACCAGATGCTTCCAAATCTCAGAGGCATACGGGCTTCCAAACATCGGGATTAATATCGTTGGTTGATGTTCAATTGAAATTGAATAACAATTTAACATGCATGGTTCATTCCAGGTGGATTATTAATATGGTTGTGTTGAGGTAAAATGGTGCCTTTTGAAGTGCTTGCGACATACTTCTTCTCATGTTTAGTATAAATACTATGTTTAAGCTTTCTCTTCATTAAAGGCGTGCTGAGAGTTAGTGCTAAACGTTTGAAAATTTGTTTTTGGTTATTACTCTAAACGATTTTGAATGGTATTCTTCATCTATGATCAATATATATATTGTTAGAATTGATCTCGGACATAGATGCTACATCATATCGACGAGTTGAATTGAATTATAAGTTTTTATGTATTCTTTATTTGTATGCTTTGCTTTGTTTTTTGTTTAAAAAAAAACAAGCGAAAACAGAAGAAAAAAAATGAAAAAACTTAACTAAATATGTCACGCTTATAACAATTTATTCTCAATATAATCAAATCAATGGTTATACTAGCTCAAACAAAAACATATAAGTGCATGCTTATCTGACTATATAAATTTACGGGACAGGACAGCCAAACAGGTGTCCGTAGCATATTTATAACGTGGCTCAAAATGACAAGATTAACAAAGGAATAAATGGCAAAACCCGATTGTCTGGCATTTTCTCCTTCTCAGAAATTTACAGATGACATTGAAGTCGTTTTCACCATCTTTAAGACGTATATGAAAACTTAAGAACTATTGCATTAACAAACGACAAAAAAAAAATATATAATGTCTACAAATTTTCTAGAATATTCGTATAACTATATATTATTCTATCATTCTTTAGCTTCAAACTCAGTCGACAAATTCACGTGTCAAGGTGCAACGAAATCAGGCTATACATAATACTATAAAATATATATCTGGTTGATACTAATTATCAGCAGAAATTATTTTAAACGCATAACTTAGTTCAAGGTAATTACTATCACCAAATCCACAAATAAGAAGATATAGGTCACAAAGTTAAAAAATCCAAGGAGTATTTTTGTAAGAAAAGATAAAAAAGCTGCCACGTAAGAGAAAGACAAGTGCAGGGACATTGAGAGTCCCGTCAATCGACGCATAAACTCCGAGATCCGTCTCTGTTCGAGATGAGGTAATCATAACACGTGTTTGGGTCACAAATTCAAGATAGATCTGGAAAGTGGGCCCCCGTACGTTTTCATTGACACAGCCTACACTGCCGTATTTGCACACAACACACTTCCGGTGCCCAAAACTCTTTTGTCATTATTTTTCTTTCTTTCTAATCCGTAAGAAATGTTAGAGATTAACTTTTACATCTTTCTTCAAACTATATTTAGATTGGTTCAACTAAAAAATCCAATAGAAGTGTTCTAAATCTAAGTCGACATACGAAACTTTTATCCAAAATATATACTAATACATATATATATAATAATTTAGATAAGAAAACATCTTTAAAAAAAAGTTTATTTATCCAAAAAAACAAGAAGAAATCAAGCCAGACAACCTTCTTTACTTAGAATAGAATAGTCGCATCATTAAAGAGAATCCATATATAATTCTAAAGAAAAATGTAAAGAACTTTAACTTAACATTTTAGGTTTTATCCTTTTTCTATTCAAAAATGAAGTTGACATTTTTTCCCAACAATATTATTTTCTTATAATCTACAAACTCCGATTTAAATTAATATAGAATATCTCTAAAATATATAATTTCATTTCATTTACTTAAATAGATAAAATATGAGTTCAATATGAAAACTAAAAGTTTCTTTAAATTTTTTTTCATAAAATCTAAATGATGAATAATACGAGACTTAAAAAATAGAGAGTTTGATTAGTAATAATATTGGATAATTTTAGAATGATGGAATATAAAAATAGGACTGAAAAAAAAAACTACGCAATGAAAATTTCAAAATAAGTTTTGAGATTTTTGGTTTTATTGATGAATTTTTTTGGAATGATAGAATACAAATTATAAATTATTTAACTTAAAATGTTGTTATATTAATATATTATAAAAATCCATTGATAATTATTAGAAAAATTAACCTAATAAATATTATAGGAAACCTAATTTTTAGAATTATTATTGATATACTAATACATTTATGATAGATAAATATCAATTTATATTGTAAATTATGGATACAAACGTTTATAGTTAAAGAAAATAGTTAATTGATAATCAAATACATTATTATAAGACTATAACTAGAATATTATACTAAAGAGTATAAATCCTCACATAATATAACAAACATATATCACTTCTATATTTTATCATTTACGAAAATATTTTCTACAATTTCAGTTTCATTGTTTTATTATTATCATGTGTTATATAATCATTTAGATTTTTTTATAGTCACTACTTTTATCGGATTTTTTTCAGTTATGTAATTGAAAGTTTCATATTTTGTTGGAAGGAAAGTCGTAACCTTTAGCTTTCCATCCTCTAACTAATTGTCTTGCTTGTCAATCTGTAGCTCTTTTTGCTTTGACTTCTGGATAACTCCAAAAGTATATCCACTTTCTTTTGCTTTTGTACTTATTTAGATGTTTTGTTTTAAAGGTTTTTCTTAGTTTCCGCGTCTACCTTTTCTTCTTCAGTTACATTGTATCTATATATGTTTATTACTCCTTCCCTCCTATAATAAGTGATATTTTAAAGAAAAAAAATTGTACCAATTATTTAATGTTTTCAATTTACAATGTAACATTAATTAATATTCATTTTTCTGTAATCAATTATATTATATTTATTATTTTACTATTGGTTGAATCCTGATTAGTTAAATTGTAAATTGTATTTTAATTTATAAAAACTTAAAATAAATGATTTTTTAATTTGTGTGCAAGAAACTTAAACATCAATTATTTTGGAACAGATGAAGTATTTTTGTAGTTGATATATAACACTTTATAAACCGAGAATTCTATTTCAAAGATCTTGAAAAACAATCTGAATCGTTGTTAAACTTTAACCAATTATCACTAAAATTTCTTCATCACTTATAATTTTAAATCGACTACGATTTTAAACATAACATGTATATAATATATAACAAACATGGTCCAGTTTGTGCATCGCTGGTTCCTTATTAATACATCAGACATTAACCAATTGATTTATACTTTTAATTTGTATTAAGTTATTAGTCTATAGATTATGACATTCTAAACTCAATATAGATTAGACTAATGTTTTAATACATGATGATAGCTATTCTAACCTCTCATGACAAAATCGATTTTAGTCTCCAAATACGATGCCATAATACGTATTATAAATTTCTAACTAAAACCAATTGGTACTTGATAGATTGATTGATTACAAGTCTTATATAGCACTGTAAGTCTACTCCTATAATTTTTTTAACAACTTTTTTTTTTTGTCAACTCTGTTTTATTAAGAAATACAAAAGTCAATATTTCAGAAAGTAAGTTATATTATACAGAGTTCTTAACAACTTTAGACATACGTTTCAAACTCGTTTTTTAAATAAGTGGTGAGAAATGAGAATGAGCATACAAATTGACTCAGCGTTCAACCGGGTGTTAATTGAAAAAAAAAATAGTAGCTAGAGATAATTTTTTTAACTTAAACTAAGGGTGTCAATGGAGTTTGTTTAGTTCGATTCGGTAAAAAACCCACAAAACTTATAGAAATTCCGAGTTCAGTATAGTTCGCATCAAAATAATGTTTGTTTATATATTAATGTTCAATCCAACCCTACCTAAAAAATTAGATTTTATATTTGATTTTTCTGGATGCTTTTATAAAATAAATTGAATTAAATTTAGCAAAATAAGATTAAAAGTGAAATCTAATGTAAATAATTTAATTTTAAAAGTCAACAAAGATTGATATTTTTTATCAAAATTAATTTAAATAAAAATAAAAATCTGGCATAATAAATCTAAATTTAAATTATAATATTAGATAAATAAAAAAAGAGAAATACTCTCAAATACCACACTTTCATGTTTTTGTGACAAAAATACCACACCAAAGTAAAAATAACAAAAATAACATTTATTTAATAATAAATTTGGGTTCAAAAGTCATTAATTAGGGTTTAGATTTTGGGTTTTAGGGTTTATGTTTAAAGGATTGTGAAGAAACATATGAAAATAAATGTATAATAGTCTTTTTTCTCTTAAAAAAATGTCATTTTTGTCATTTTCACTTTGGTGTGGTATTTTTGTCACAAAAACATAAAAGTGTAATATTTTTGAGAATTGTAAGATATTTCAACTGAGTAGTGGAGACTATAGAATCAAATATTAGAATCTTCTTGAACTCTTTTCAGATTCTCAACGTCATCAAAAATTACATATAAAATATTGAATATTTTACATTAAATTTCAACATATATTAATTATAGAAAATTAAAGTCTATAAATATCATTTTTTTTTATCGTTTTTTGACTATCAGCAAAAATGATTATTTAGAGTATGGAACGTAAATTCTTTCAACCAAATATTAATACACATCAATACTACTACATATTTTGTTAAAACTGATTTTTAAATTTTTCAAAAACATGCACACAAATACTAAGTTATTGGAATATTTAAGATATCACATACCATACGAGATAATTTTGAACTTTTTGTATTGGTTCTAATCTGATTAGGATTCCTAAAATTTCTTCTTCTTTTTTTTTCGACAAAAGCAATTTCATTCATATACTTTCAAAAACTAAATTATTACATTAATAGATAAATGCGCCATATTCTGAAGTTAATACCACAAAAAAAAAGTGAATTTGACAATGCTAAAATTTCTTAATTCAAATAAAATTAGCCTAAAATTGATTTTTAAACTTATATATCAAAACTCAAATTTTTTTTTTTTTTGTAAGCTCAGGTCAAATCCAACATAGACATTAACCTCTTTATGGGCTTGGGTTTGGGATTTTTTTGAAGTATTTTTTTCCGGAATATTTATTATAATATTAATCATACAGATAAAAAAAGGATTGGGAAGAGATGGGGTTGGACCGGTTGGTTAAAAACAAATCCCCGTGTTCTGTCATTGTTGAGCACGCAAAGAATCTTATTTAGTTATTTTACAAAAAGGACCACAATGGTGCGTGATTAACATAATGTTGTTATTAATTTGGTTTAGCCAAAATGTCAACAATATCCCGTTAGTGATAAATCACCTGCACAAAGCAATTTATAAAAAAAAAATTGAAAATTAAGGCCCAAGTTCCTATAATAAATCAAAATCGGTTTTACTTAAAGAGAAACTTTTTTAAAAAAATCAATTTTGAACTACTATATATAATTATTATTTTAACAAACAACTATAATCTTCTTATAAGGTTTCGAAAAGAAATCCTTATTTGAACTCAAATGAACAAATGTGAAGTTTTTGTGTTTGTTTGTTAAAGCAGAAGATCAGTAATGTGAAGTTTGTGACAGAGCTAATAACATTAGGCTAAACCTTTGATCTAAACGTGTCTAAAAGAGAACAAGCTTACAATTCATTTGTTACAATAAACGAAAATGGAAAGGGGAATTAACTAAAGAACAACATACGCAGAATAATGCAACTGTACCACCGGGAAAAGTACCGACTAATAATAACAATTCAATTTTAAACAAAAAAAACGAATGCTACATTACATAACTTTTTAGTTGGATTTACTAATGGATTATAAAGTTACCGAGGTTTTTAAAAAAAAATTAAACTCTGTACTAAAAGGATACAAAATGATAATCAGAAGAAAGCTTTGTCACTTCTGAGTTCTGTACCTTGATTAGCATCAACTGGAGTTACTGGACCACTGCCCAAAATAGTTCAAAGAATTCACGCTATGAATTTTTTTATTATATTTTTCTAATAAAACGAAGTTATTATTTCTGTTGTTTAAAATATTACTAAAGTGATATACCGAAATACAATAATGTGAAATGATACGTGGGCCACAAGAAACGGAGACTGATTTGTCAGGACACGCAGACACCTAGCTTCCTTTTCCAGTAAAACACTTCAAAAGCATAATTCCAAGTTTCCATCCAAGCATAATTCTTTTCTATCCCTGAATTGTTTTTTTATTTTTTTGTCATATTTAATTATTTATTATTGGCCTATGGACATATAATTATGTACCTACCTTTTCTGTATATTTGTACCGACTAGTTCGTTTGAAATTGAATCAGTCTTGTTATCGTATTTTCTTATTAGGATTGATTATTATTCATTTATTTGGCCTTTATTGCTTAAAAACATAGTATCCTTTTAATTTTAAGTATTAGCATGACAAAATAACATTGCATTGTCGGAACCTTTTTTTTTTTTGTGCGAGTCGTCGATCTCTTGATTCATTCAACAAGAACTCGTGAGGAAAATGAATTGAATTCAATGAAATATTGGAAATGTAAAAGAAATGTGCACTTTGACTCGAACGTTTGGGCTATGGACTTGCAAAAGTCCCCGTCTTATGTGAGAATATACTTTTTGGAAATGAAAAATCCCTTACCAAATTGTTTTCAGCAGAATTCCCTATCACAGAAGTTAATCATATTGGTAAATCTCAAATCAATTAATATATTTTTCAAACCGCTTAAACCAATGAATTTTTATCATAATGAAAATAAAATACCTATAATACTTTTTAGGCTTTTTAAGTTTTATTCTTTTATAGAAATTGATTTTCTAAGTCTTTGTAAACCAATAAAAAGATCAAAAGAAACGTCTGAAAAATTTTCGGAAGACAAATGTCATCATTGTATAAACTGTTTAAAGAAAACCAAATATTATTTTATACAAGAAATAAGTCTACTAATGAGAATCAAGTAAAACATATTTAATCACATGATCAACAAATTGAGTATCCAATGACTATGAGAGTCTCAAATCAACATTCTGAGGATAAGATTTGTCAAATGTAGTAGTCTACAAAAAAGAATGAAAAAACGAAGAAGAAAGATTCAATCCAATGAGAGCCCCGGATCTACATTTACAGATACATTATATTATAGAGGATAAGAGATAACATTCTAATCTGAAATCTTACGAAAATGAATTTTTTTTAAAAAATATATAATTTATATCGAAGTGTCAAAAACATATACGCACAGTGTATAGATACAGAAAGTAAAGCGGGGTCCGCACTCAATGCCATTACGATGACATCATCAGAAAAAAACTTGAGTACTCTCTACGTTTCCTTTCTTCTTCCTCTTCCTCTATATAAACCCTTCTTTTCTCTTCTCCCTTGCTTACTGTTCTCTAATCTAATCTAATTTCAGCTTTCTTTAAACCTTTAAAAACTTTTTCGAATCTCTTATTACAACACAACCGAAACACCCCTGACTTTCTTGTAATGTCGGAAGAATTCGACGAATCTGATATCATTTTCTCCGACAGTTTCTTCCCGATTCGCCGGCGGGATAACGTGAACGAGAAAGAGAACCGTCCGGTTGATTTCCGAGAAAACTCCGAGAGCAGAGTGAGAAAAAATTCGAGGCGGAGCAAAACGACGCCGTCACTTTCGCCGGCGGCTTTTTCGACTTCGCTTCCGGTGAACATACCGGGTGACATGATGCGGAGGTACTCGGAGGATGATGAAGAATATTCCGATGACGGAGGAAGGAAAATGATTCCGCCGCATCTGATCGTCGGACGGAGGATGGAAGGAGGTCAAATGGCGTTTTCCGTTTGTACGGGTAACGGAAGGACTCTCAAAGGACGAGATCTGAGCCGGGTTCGTAATTCGGTTCTCAGGTTAACCGGTTTTTTGGAAGCTTAAATTCGACCGGTTTCGGATTTATCTACAATTTTCCGTCTTCCCGAAATATTTTTTTTTTCTCTTTAGCGGAAGAAATCAGCGGTCTCTTGTTGTTTTTTAGTTTAATCACTTAATTGAAGGTCAAAAGGAAAATGTCAAAAAAAGAACATTTACTTCCTTGTTTGTTTATCTGAATTCTTAAAATTTTATTGTTCTCAAATGTAATAGAAAAAAAACAGAAGAAAAGAAAATTTCAGGTTACTTTTCTCTCTTTTTGGATCAATTTCAGGTTACTTATGATTAGAATGATTTAAATCAAGTGTTCATCAACTATTCTTTTACGCTGGTGAAATTGGATTTGTTGTATAATAAATAAATTTATAAATGTACTATGAAGATCTCTGCAGAAATTGGAATACAATTTTTATTTTTTATTTCACCAATGAAGATGAAGACAAAAGACGAACAGAACCAGCTGTTCGGTTCTTATTGATTGAGAGAGAGAGAGAAAGAAATGTCACATTTCTTGCCGGTGACATCAACGCGAAAGAATGCATTATTTCTAACGTATTTTAACAGCCAAATGCATTATTGTTTTTTTCTTTTTTGTGCAACTGCATTATTGTTTTAAACGTAAAATCCACTATTGCTATTTAATTCAGTTCAATAATATTAAAAGCATTATTAATACTTGTCTGTGAAAGAAAATCATAAGACAAACGAAAATACTAATTACGTGTTTGAAAGCAAAATGAGTTGGTCAAAGTTTTAACCGTAATAAAATGACATGGTCAAGTAAAATTAGCTAGTTCTCTTTTTTTTTTTTGTGCACATATTAGCTAGTTCTCTTATTCTAATAAATTTGTACAGAGATGCAGTTGTAAACAAAAACATGACTAAAAAAAAGATCAATTAATTCCATTCTTAACCCAAATATAAAATGGAATGGAAATCAATTATTCAAACTTTATTATCTTTATTAAAAAAGCATATGGAGATTAATAATTAAGATCTTGGCATAATCAAATTTCTCAGTAGCCATCCCTTTGGAATTTGAGCGTCTCGTGGATATATATATACTTTGACATGATTATAAGTTGACGGCACATGCATCTAGCCATGTTCTTATCCATTCAAAAACTTTTTACTGACTAAATTGTTTAGTGTACAATATTATAATAATTTAACTTTTAAGCTTGTTTTTCACATTCTAATTGCGATATTATTATATACACCGTTTTATACTTTTACAGACAATATATAAAATTCAAGTCTGACATCCCCGGTCTTAGATTAGGCAGCTCTCTTTCTGAGGGTCAATTTTTTCCTACCACTCGTGTTCTTCTTTTGATAATTTTTATAAACCCGACAAGGAAATAATAGATCACACTAACACTATAATTGCATAAAATTCCTCTTGTCTGTCACTCAAAGAAGAAAATACCAAGAAGGTTTTCTTCAATAATAGCGTGACACGAAACGGTTTATTCTTCTTCCTAAGATGTTATTATCATCATGACTATTATCAAGGTTTGGTTATTCGGTTGTTCCTCGTATACGTTATAGTATGTTTTTACAGCCGTGAAGATGTTTGGTTTGCCTTGGATTAAAAATGGTTGATTTATTCGCATTCCATGTTCGATTCATTCATACGTGGCACTTTCCTTTATACCAAAAGTGAACAAGTTTCGCTTTAAAGAACTTTAATAAACGCACTTTCAGATGAACCAAACAATGAAACAACTTGAAACAGTTTGTCTAGACATAATTAGAACCGAATCATAAACTCTAAAATCTCAGATTTACAGTTAAATCCCTGAAACGTTTGACAATGACGCCTAAAGATGTTAAGGTGAACTGTTTTTTTAATTATTTCTTTTCACCTTTTTTTTTTGCTAAACATCACGTTAAAGTTAGTTTCAATCCATATTTTAGTCACTAAATCCGTTGCGGGCCAAACAAATAAACTAAATCGGCTAAACGAATCATATTTTTTTACTCTGCATTTGACTCTTTTATTTCAGAATCTAATTTGCATATCAAAATCAAGATTATGTTGATCATCCATCAAAGGCAAAAAGGAGTTCTCAAAAAGAAATTGTGGTTATGCGTCAGCCAACAATGGAAATATATACGACTAGTTTAACATGTTTTCATCCATAAGTTACGGACTATGGATCAGTAGGTTTTGTTAAACATGTAAACTTGTCATTTTCAAGTTTAAACTAGTTATTATGGATCAATAATTTGTACATGTTAAACAATGGCCCTAAAAATTATGGATTCAAAGTCCATAACTTATTGATTTGCCCAATTGCAACATCCCCGTCTTTACCGATTTATACGAATTAGTAAAAACATTTTGTTTTACTCATAAAAAGGTAGTATAAAAGACAGAAAAGACAAGTGAGCTGACGTGGAAGTACAACTGGACCACGTGTGTGGGAATAGAAGAAACTTCGAGTGGGATGATCAAAAGCGTCAGAATGTGATTGGACACATACAAATGATATGTTTCATTGCATTCACGTGCACACCTTTCAAGCCACAATTCTTCCCCCAATTTATTACGTGTGCAAACAAACGATCCCAAATCATTGATACAGTAATTTAGCTTGTCTTTTTCTCAATAACTCTCTTGAAAGGTTTATGGTTTGGCCCAAGTTTCCATTTATTGCACACTATTGCTTTTGGATCTCTGCAACTTTGAGTTATGAAAATGATTTTTCTGTAATTTCTCAAGAAAATATTAACAAAAGAACTTATGAATATATGAACATGAACGTTCTGCACAGTGAAAAGCAATGAGATACAATACAACAACACCAATACAACGGTACAAAGAATTTTTTTCCGCAGCAAAAGTTTTTGCTTCTAGTAAAATCTCTCACATTTTGCACTAAAAAGGTGGTTAACTTATAAACCTGAGCTCACAAACGCCTTGACTTTGTCGGGCTGCTTGATGCATAACCAAACTTGCTGAAGTCCAGCTTAGGAGATGACCTTTTTTGACAAAAACAGAAAAAAAAATCCTCTTGAGATTATTGCATCAATCACCAGAAACGATTGGAGATAGTAAGCTTTGCAAGGTCAATATTTCACCCTTTGGACGGACAAGTGTTGCGGATATCTTTGAGAGGTGGACGCAGACCGCTAGCACGAGAGCCAGACCCAGAATATCTGAAAGATGATATAACTGAGACAAATCTTTCCACCGATTTCTCTGCTATTTCTGAGTAATGCCCTATATGTGAAATGTTGGATCCAAACTTCTTAACATCGTTGGTCTCAAATGATGTTTCTGCATTAACATCTTCACAGAAGAGCACAGCCAAAAAAAAAACCGTTTAGGCGAATAACCAATGCCTTGTATAACAATTATACACATTCAGGTATTTAGGGGGTAAAGAATTCCAATAATTACCATGATCAGTTTCGTCCATGCGCATGTGCTTGTGGTTCAAATTCTCCTGAAATAGCTAGAAAAGTTAATAAATGGCTTGAGAAATGACGATAGCCTAAGCAACGAAAAATGGACTTAGCTTAACTGGACAATACTATCTAACCTTATGAAGATTTTCATCTGAGTCAAGCTTCCTTTTCCCCGTTGCAGCTCCACGAAAACTATAAGTAGCAATTGAAGAGAGAGATTTAACCTTCTCGGGAGTACTAAAGGTGGAAAGGATCTGAACAGATGGGTTATATTCTTCTTTATCGATCAGATGGTTTATCTCGTGGATGTTTGTTGTTCTCTTAGCCACGTCGTTCATGGGAGATATTGCTTCTTTGGCGGCTTCATGATCGTTGTAGATTCGCTCATGATGGAAACATGAACTTGTTGCTACAGCTTTGTCACTCTCTTCTCTACTAGAAGCGGTTGACTTGTCTATTAAAGTATTAACAGTCTTTCTCTGACCAATCACAGAGCATTCATTGAGACATGGGATCGATTGTTTAAGACTTTTGTCATCCTGCTTCTGCTTAAAATACTTGCTTCTTACTATAACCTTCAAACTATCTGTCTTCGGCCTCTCCACTTGCTCTTTCACGAACTTATGATCAAGGTCCTTGTCAATCCTTTCCACTGCATCTAGAAGATTATGTCACGTAAAAGATGAGTCAGGATTGAAAGTTTTGAAGTATAATTTGTTTCCAATTTTGGAAGGAAAAGCAACTGTACCATAGTTGGGTGACTCTCTTTTCTCTGCAACTTTGATTGTGTTCTCACCCTAAAGACACAGAGATTAGAGCTTGTCCTACGATTTCCGATAACTAAAATGTGGTTCTTGTAGTTTCTTACCAATCTGTAAACTGGGAATTCATTTGTTGTCTGACTCGAAGGAGCATCCACATCTGATGAATTATCCTCGGGAGTGCTTGGAGACTCACCTGTTGGGGTCAGAGACATTGGTGACGTCCTCGGAGCCTTGAATTTTCTTTTCGCCTCTAGAGATGCAAAGCCTTTAAGATGTTAAGTGAAGAACAAGTAGTCCAGATCAAACATCGCCAGTGTCAACAGCTATTTAGACTCTTGAAGATATACACGACGTACTTGATCAAGAAAGATCTTACTCAACACCAGTGAACCAAGTTTCAAATGTAATTAACTGTTAAGAAATGATAGATAAAGGATGTAACATCGAAGGATACAAAAATACTTGGTGAGAAGGTTTTTCTGGACTGGCAACTCAAGCTTTCTCTTCAGAGTTTCAGGTTTGAAACTTCTGGGACGAGAAAGATCATCAACAGCCAGCTTAGGAGTGAGACCCTCAGCCTATTCATTTAAGAAAACAAGACATCAAATCAAGAAAACATCGCCGAGAGAGAAAGACAGGGAGAGATTAGAAATATAGAGAAGTCAGCATATTGTACCTGGAAGGGCAACTGCGTGAATGGATCAAGCTGGCCCAGTGCGATACCCTTAGCAATATGTTGTGGCATCGATGTAAAGGACGTTAAGGAATCATTTATAATGTGTTACCTAATCATATAAATGGCGGCATAAAATCAAAAGACTTGTCTCAAAGGATATGGGCCTACAAAATCTGAATTCTCGCTAAGGTCTTCAGAAATGTCAGACAAGTGTATGCTATCTTCAGTTTTTGGGTCATAGACCCGTTGATGCTTGAAAGTCAGCAAAGCTTTCTTGAACGACTCTTCATAAAGAGGAGGAACTGAAACTGTGCTGTACTTTAAGTGCTTGATTACCTAAAAGCAAGATAACCACGCATCATACAAGCAAAACTTTTTCCAGAACTAGCTTTGTAAGAATTTGCGGTAAAGTATCCAATTTTTGAATCATAAGATAAAGATCAACTGAGAAAAGAATGTGTACCCTGTCATAACTTTTGAACTTTGTAATGAGTGTATGGGCTCTTTTGAGTCCCATTCCTGGAAGTGATTGCAAATAATCACAGCCACTCAATATGCACATCTCGAGAAGCATCTGGCTCGAAAATCCAGAAAGGCTGAGCTCTTTATTTTTGGGTAGATTGGAGGCTTGAAACTCAACACCATGACCAAACTTGTCCATTTTAAAGATGATCTGCGACATAAAAATTGACAGTTGAAGGCAGCAACTACTAATGAACTGCAAATTTCTGATGCAAAGTGTAACAGAAAACTTACTCTTGGGCAGCCAAAAGGAATAAGATCGGAATCCTCAGTGATAATCGCATCAACTTGCTTAGTAATAGCCAAGAATGTCATCTGGGCATCAGCTTCGTAAGGAGCAACAACGTAATCGACATTCTCCTGCCTCAGAACCTTCCACGGTAGAAAAACTCAGTTCAAAGAGATTGACACAGCAAAGAAAAATCTAAAATCCGTTTATTTGGAGAAATTTTCCAGCTTAGTGTTACCTGAATCAACTCATGTGCAATAGAAGGTGAAATGTCTACGGCCTTTTGAAAGCACTCATAAGCAGCCGAGGAATTTCCATTTGCTTCATGCTCCAGTGCACGTGCAAGATTTTCCTTTCTGGACCTGAACTTGATTTGGTGTGAAACTTGTTCAATGATAACCAAGATACAAACATAGTTTTGCATATTGAAGTTAGCTAATGTGTGCATACCTAGCACGCTTATTCTCTTGATCTAGTTTCATCGGAAGCGGACCTCCATCGAAGACAAGAACAGGCTTCACTCCATGATGGCGGAGTAAATTCACTCTGTGCATACAGTATTGAATATGCCTGAAAATTACACACCACTTATTATCTTCTGCAAAACCCGAACAACAACAGCAGTAACAAGACAAGATATCTTAAACATCGCTACTATCAAATTAGTGTGCCCATCGCTTGTTGATTCTAAGCAAAATGCTTCCAGGCTTGGACAGGAATCACCTTAGCTAAAGTCATCATGTCTAAACGAAAACACAATCACATATAGAGACCCTACTGGTGACATTTCCAGAACATCATCGTCGAAGATTAAAATCGGAGAACCCATCAAATCTTCACGAGACAAACGAGCAAAAGACTGGATTTTTTGAGGAACCCAACTTCTAAATTTGGGGAAAAAACAAAAACCAATCGATCTAAATCTAGATTCATCAATCAACTTGAGTGTGTGAGAGAGAGAGACCTCGTGGTGGGTAGTCCCTTGCAGAGCTCTCGGCTGCAAGATAGAGCGCCTTTGTGTAGCCATGAATATGTATCAACGGCGACGGTACAACCCTCGAGCTCTTTGATGTGTATCGGAACCATAATCGATTTCAGCAATGGCAAAAGCCCTTGAATGCCCATTTCCGCTTACTGTTCCGATACGATCCGAAGGACGATATAAAACCCTAATTTCGTCGCGACGGTGACATTTATTTCAGGACTCTGGACTGTAACTATCGGCAATGGTGAGGGGTTTTCGTGCGTTAATTTTCGCAAATCTAGCGGGAAAGTTCTAATTGGGGATTTTTACCCAAATTTGTCTAATTGTGTGCATTTTGACCAATTGTCTCGAGAAGATTTTTACATTTCGTAATATTACTATTAGAAAAGGGATATTAGTAACGCATTTCGAAACGTCGCAACAGATTTAGCAGCTCCTGCGGTTAGTCATATTAGTCAGATGACGTATACAACCAAAATATATAATGTTATTCTTGCGATTGTTATTACATTGCTGATCGTAGCATTATACTGTATACCATACTTAGCGTTTTAGCAGCTCCTGCGGTTTATATTCATTGGGTCTTTTGAGGAAGAAGGAAGCGAAAAAAATATGGAGAAAACGAGCAAGACCGACACAATGCTAGAGAAGCTCAGAACACAAATGGAGTAATGGACATTGCAGCTACAGTAATGTTCATACTGATGAATGATTTGGACACACTGAGTAGACTTACCCAGAGATTATGCCATGAGATAGAACATAGAAAAACCGTATCTACCATGTGCGCAAAGAGTAGGACTGTAGGAGGATCCAAGTTATAAGGGAAACATACAAGAATATTGATGTCTAAATTTAGTTATGATCAGGACATAATTTCTTCAACTAGATTCATACAAATTTGATTGCAATTTACTATATTTACATTTTTCCAAACTATATATATGTAGCTATGATTAATTTTGCACGAAATCTTTAGAAGCAAATATAATCAATCGAACTAACAATAACGATCGCAAGACTGAAATTACGAAAAGATTGACCTAAACCTTTCCAACACATATCGGTCAGCTTCTTGCGTCCCAAACAATCTGAGAGTTCTCATTGGTATATTACAATCCTATGAAAGAAAAAAATAACGTGATTACACATTCTTTGGCCTTTTAGCAGCTAAGTTGCAAGAAATCAATGATTAATGATGAAGAAAAATGGTTTGTGGTCAAAATTCTAGCTGATCGTAGCGTTATACAACATACTAAGCGTTGTAGCAGCTCTTGCGGTTTATGTTCAGTTCATTGGGTCTTTCGAGGAAGAACAAGGAGGATCGAAGTGTTAAAGGAAACATTGAGCGAGTTTGATGGACATGAACAAAGATTCTCAGAGAAATTGCAAGAGCTAGAAGAACATCTATACATCTGTTTCCATATGGTTAATAGATTTAGAAGACTAGTGTTAGGGCAAATCACAAGACCAAGTTTTTGATTCTTTGGTTCTTTTGGTTCATCAACATAAATACTTTTCTAGGATTTATGAATTAAGTATCATAAAATAAATATTTAGTTCAACATGCATCAATATTCGTAAACAGCAATCACATTAAGTATCATAAAATTAAAAAAATTGCAGCTGATTAATACAAATATTTACGTTTTCCAAACTATATATCTGTAGACTGTAGCTATAATGTTTAGAACAGGCAAGCAATATCCTTCAAAATAGAAAGAAAACACTCAAATAAGACCGCAAAATGCTGGCAAATTATTAAATTATTTTATTATTAGTAATAATTATTTCACTTCAGTCCACCACTAGGTGGATGCTCAGTGGTTCACTAAACAAGGAAGAAGATAGAAAACAAATATTATTTAATTTTTTATTTATTAAAAAAAATCTTCACTTCTTCTCTTTGGTGTGAAGATCATCAAAGAACTTCTTAGGGTTGCTCTCAAAAGCATCCCTGGAAATGTGAACATCTCCTCCAGATCCAGGTGAAACCATTGTTTTACCGCTTCCACCACTCGTACCTGCAGAGTTCTTGGTTGCGACATCTTTGGTATTCTTGGCATCCATCTTTAGATATTTTGGTTGGAAACAATGAATATTTGGTAGTTGTGTGAATTAGGAAGTAGACTATAGACTGTTGGATGAGGAAATATGTGTATTTATACACAAAGTTTTTCAGATTGTAACAACACAAAATGATGGTCAAACTTGCATGGAGTGGGATGACCGATGCTATCTATATCTCCGTGTAAATTTGGTAACTATTTTCTCGTAAACGCGCGGTGATTAATAATTAAATTAAATTACTACAATTAACAAAAAAAGAAGAAGTTTTTGACTACAATTACTTCGAACGTCAGAAGCTGCTTCCGAGGAAGCTTTCTTTCATCATTCATCGAAAATGGTAAGATTTAAAAATCGGTCAAACTCTGCCTCCCAATCCAAATTCTTCTTCTTTATTTACAAATCCAACAAACCCACATAATCTCAAAAAACCCTTGGAACCAAATCTCTCCACTCAATTTTCTCACTCTCTGCTCTGTTTCCAATGGCTTGTTTCTTGAATTGCGTCCGATTCGATGTCACCACGACGATCACCGAGAAACCCACTAGCAAAGGAGGATCTTTAACCGTCTCCGGTGTGACCTCTTACAGCTGCTGGATAACGTCGAAGCTCTCACTTCCAATTTCTCGAGACTGATTGGTTCTGGTGGCTACACAAATATCTACAATGGAAGTGGTGATTGTAATAAGTAGCTAAACTTACTAGAGATAACTCGCCATTGCAGCAGACCAGCTCTCGAAGTCAAATACATTTTTCCGTATTGACATGTAAATGTATATTTGCTTGATCTGTAAGGAGATTGCTTACCTGTTCTTGGATTTCAAGCTCAAGAAGTTGAACGTGAAGCTGTTTGAAGTTTCACGTAATCTTTAGAAGTAAATATAAATATATAATCAACCGAACTAACAACAACGATCTCAAGAATGAATTACGAAAAACTTGACCTAAAATCTTTCCTACACATATCGGTCAACTTCTTGCGTCCCAAACAACCTGAGAGTTTTCATTGGTATATTGTAATGCGATGAAAGAAAAAAAATGACTACACATTCTTGGCCTTTAGCAGCTAAGTTGCTGAATGAATGATTCGACACATCTTGGAAGAAATATGTAACTAAAGCTCTCTCTTCAAAATATCTTCAGTAGATTTCTTATATTCCAGGATCAATTCCCTGACCAAAGATTTAAGAAGACAAGTGTAAGTAAGAGCACGACCATTCTTATCAAATAAAGTATCATACTGAATGTTGTAACAATCTGCTGTACCTTCTTGATGAAGCAATTTCTCACTTTCTAGTTTTCTTTTTACTCCATCAACAGTCTATAGAAACACAAGAGGTGTACGTAAGCAAAAAACCAAACAAACTTTGTTCTGATCCAAATGTCGAAGCTTTTTTGTTTTTGTTACTACCATAGTTTTAGATATATTTATCCCCAACCACTCTTCATCTTTTGTGATGTATGACTCTTTAAAAAAAAAATTTCTTTAAAAAAAAAAATGACTCTTTAAAATAAAAGTAGGAAGCTGCTTATAAAACTCTCACGTGCGAGCTCATCGTTACGAAGGATTTCCAAAACGTGGGCCGTTATAAAAGCCCAATAGTCAGCCCAAAACCGGTCTAAAAGACTTTCTCGACCTAGCCTAGACGCATTCTTATTAGATAATAACAAAGTGTCTTCATCTTCTTCTTCTTCTTTTTTAATTTGGCCTCTCGGGTTCTTAAGTCTCAAGCCCAAATCTTGTTTTTTCTCTCTCTCTCTCACCTCCCCGGAGATCCGCTCGTCTCCTCCGCACCGGATATTTCAGAACCACCTTCTTCCGCCATCTTTTTACTCCGTCGCAGGTAATTTATTTTCGACTTTTCCTGGATCTATTTCAGCTGGATCTTCTCGAAATTAATATGTCTTGCGAACACTTTGGTCCTAATCTGCGAAATTCACTGCTCGATCTGCTGACTGCGAATTATTTCGAAAATCCGTCAATAATTTTACTGCTGTAGAAAGTTCTTCTTATATACTCTTTTTTAAGGAGGCAAATCAATTTTTTGAAACTACTGACAAAGTAAATTTAATCATAAATTGGTTAAACAATTCAATTATCTCAGGATTATGTTCGTGTTTGAACCTGGGCTGTAGTTTTGTTTTGCAGATCGTTTTAAAAAGACTTCCAGATCTGTTTTTTTTTTTTTTTAATTCTCTTTCCTCTCTCCATCTGTTGGATGGATCTACAGTGGGTCGGATCGTATATGGATAGGCCCAACGCCAACTATTAAATTTTATTAAACAAATATTTTACGCTTTCGACTCTTTTAGTTAAAGTCTCCTTTGTCTGGTCGAATCGTTTACTCAGTAAGAAAAATCTTTTATGTTATCTTAAAACCACAACAAGGACCAACCAATTCTGGGGTTTGGGCTTCAATGTTATGTCTTCTTTTTTTTTTCCTTCCGCTTTGTTGTGTAATAAAACTGTGTATTGCATCGTTTTAGGCTTTTAGCCCCATAATAAACTCATAAAATCTTTGTAATATCTTAGACGCACAGCATCAAAACAGACACACAGTCTCTTAATTATTAGAGCCAACAACACACAGTCATTGGGTTGGGTAACCATAACTGTTTGTTTAATCATCACTTTTTTTTGTTGTTGTTTCTCTGTAGAAATGGAAACAGCATTGGAGGTATACAATGACGTTGAGATGGGATCACCAGAGACACAACCGATCAAGCGGCGCAAGAAGAAGTCACGGGTGTGGGAACACTTCACAGTCGAGGTTACAGAACCAGGTTGCAGAAGGGCTTTCTGCAAAGGCTGTAAGCAGAGCTTTGCTTACAGCAATGGCACCAAAGTGGCAGGCACTAGCCATCTCAAGCGTCATATTGATAATGGGACTTGTCCTGCGCTTGTTCATACCCAGGACAATGACAACGACACCCAGCCCAGGACTCCCTACACTCCCAAGAGTGAGACACCGAGGAGGCGTTACCGTACCCAAAACACTAGCTCGTACGTTGCTTTTGATCAGGACAAGTGTCGCCACGAGATTGCTAAGATGATCATTATGCATGACTACCCTCTTCACATGGTTGAGCATCCAGGTTTCATCTCCTTCTTGCAGAGTCTTCAGCCTCGCTTTGACAATGTGAGCTTCAACAATGTTCAAGGAGACTGTGTGGCCACTTACCTTGCAGAGAAACAAAATGTCTTCAAGTCGTTAGAATCGGTTCCTGGACGTTTATGTCTCACGCTGGATTTTTGGACGTCCAAGCTAACTCTTGGTTACGTGTTTATAACCTGTCACTTCATTGACAGTGATTGGAAGATAGAGAAGAAGCTTCTCAATGTTTTGATGGAGCCTTATCCAGAATCTGAAGAAGCTCTGAGTCTTGCTGTTGCTAACTGTGTTGCTGAGTGGGGTCTCGAGGGAAAGTTGTTTTCCGTTACCTTCAACCATCCGGCGAGTAAAGCTGCAGTTGAAAACATCAGACCTCTACTCTGCATCAAGAACCCTGGAATTCTTGACGGTCAGTTGGTAATAGGGAATTGCGTTGCCCGAACATTCAGTGGTCTTGCTAAAGACGTGCTGGATCAAGGAAAAGACGTGATCAAGAAGATTCGTGACTGTGTGAAGCACTTGAAGACCTCAGAGTCCCACGAGGAGAGGTTTGTTGAGCTCACGGCACAGCTTCAAGTTGTGAGCGATAAGGTACTTTGTCTCGATGATCAGACACAATGGAACACAACATATAAGATGCTTGTGGCTGCTTCAGAGTTGAAGGAAGTGTTCTCTTGCTTAGACACTGCTGATCCTGACTTCAAGCAACCTCCTTCATCTGAAGATTGGAGGCACGTGGAGACACTTTGCACACTCCTGAAGCCATTATTCGAAACTGCCTCCTCTCTTCAGTCTACTGGAAATCCATCTGCTGATCACTTGTTCCATGAAGTGTGGAAGACACAGTCAGATCTTTCTCGTGCCATAGTGGGAGAAGATCCTTATGTCGCAGGTATTGCTAAAACCATGAAAGACAAGATTGACAAGTACTGGAGGGACAGTGGCTTGGTTTTAGCAATGGCGGTTGTGATGGATCCTCGGTTCAAGATGAAGCTCGTAGAGTTCAGTTTCTCCAAGATATTCGGAGAAGACGCTGGGAACAACATCAAGACCGTGGATGATGGGATCCACGAGCTCTTCAGCGAGTACGTGGCACTCTCGGGGCCCCTAAAGTCGTCATCTGAAGACGGACTATCGGATTTCGACACGTACATAATGGAGACAGCAGGGCAGAATCTGAAATCAGAGTTGGACCAGTACCTTGACGAAACGCTATTTCCTCGGATTCAGAAGTTTGATGTTCTCGACTGGTGGAAGCAGAACAACCTCAAGTACCCAGAATTGAGCAAGATGGCTAGAGACATCCTCTCTATCCCAGTGTCGGCTGCAGCCTTTGACTATGTGTTTGACATGGAACCGAGGGAGATGGATGAGTACAAGACGTCACTGAGACCTGAGACTGTGGAGGCTCTTATTTGCGCGAGGGAATGGCTTCTTGAGAGTGATGCTTCTTCTGCAGCGGAAATGTCAAGTGCTATCGTAAAAGCTGAAGCATAGGTGTGAGGGGGACTTTGCTTCGTTTATCTCTTTAATCGTTGTTGGTTTTTTAGTTTTTAATATCGATAATTTGGTACACTGTCTTTCATTCATGTTTTACGTCTTAGAATCAACAATGTAAAGCATTATGTGATTATTGTGTTCATTATGCATTGTTGTGTCCATGTATGGTGGGTGGGTTCAGTAAACTTTGGTGCTTCTGAGAAGACTTTTGTTGTTGCTCTTTGATGATTTCTTCTTGTTGTTGTTGTGATTTCATCTCTTGCTGTTGTTGTTGTCTCCGTTCCTCCTGCGCTTTCTCTTGAGCCTCTCTCATCTGCCTCTCCATATCTTCCTGTTCCTGCAGATTCTCTTGAGCGTTGTCGTTACGATTCTCTGGATTCTACATGTTTGAAGGGAAAGAAACCAACTAATTCAGTAAACTCAGGATCATAAGCGATTGAGATAAGATTCCTATTGGCATAATTATCTGTAAACCTTTTACGGTTAGCCTGAAATAAGATTCCTCATTTGTGGGAATTTTGTTTAAGAATGTTGAAAAACGATGTGGGTTAATCATTAACAATTGAACCAAAACCAAATCTTGCAAAGGTTCAATCACAAACCGAGTAATCAATTACGACACATGGCTAACAAACCAGCCTTTGATCATTATCGAACCTACATTTGATATGTTCACTAGCTCGAAGTAATCCTTCCGTTTACTCTGCTTTTACCAGCTCAACAACCCCAAAGGAAAATAAAAACAAGAGACGTTTCATTAAGAATTATTTCAAAAAACACCCTTAAATTTAGATATCAATATTGTTCTATGATTTTTTTATTTCTCTTAGTGAAAAATACAGGAATTTGAGCATACAAGAATATTCATGTCTAAATATTGTTATGATCAGAACATATTTTCTTCAACTACTTTCATACAAATGTGATTGCAGTTTACTATATTTACTTTTTCAGAACTATATATATGTAATCTTGCACGTAATCTTTAGAAGCAAATATAACCAACCGAGCTAACAACAACGGTCACAAGACTGAAATTACGAAAAGATTGACCTAAACCTTTCCAACACATATCCGTCAACTTCTTGCGTCCCAAACAATCTGAGAGTTCTCGTTGGTGTATTATAATCCGATGAAAGAAAAATAATAATGTTATTACACATTCTTGGCCTTTAGCAGCTAAGTTGCTGAATGAGTAATTCGAAGCATCTTGGAAGAAATATGTAACTAGGGCTCTGTCTTCAAAATATCTCCAGTAGATTTCTTATATTCCTCAATCAATTCCCTGACCATAGATTTGAGAAGACAAGTGTAAGTAAGAGAGTACGATCATTCTTATCAAATAAAATATGATACTGAGTGTTGTAACAATCTGCTTTACCTTCTTTGTTGAAGCAATTTCTCACTTTCTTCTAGTTTTCTCTTTTCTCCATCAACAGTCTATAGAAACACACGAGGATCCGTAAGCAAAAAACCAGATAAACTTTGTTCTGATCCAAATGTCAAAGCTTTTCTGTTTTTGTTACTACCATAGTTTTAGATCCTAGGGATCCTGCAATCGAGTTTAAAAGCTCTTGGCTCTTGTTGAATTGGCTATTCAGTTCAGTCACCTGCAATTCCACCCAGACAATTCATCATCCAAGAACCCTAGAAACCCCAAAAACTACCTTGAAGACAGAATTTTTTCTTAGAGAGAGATATAATAACAGACAAACCAGGGCATCAGAATTTTGATCTGGTGTTCCAGTTTCAATCGCAGCTGCTAATTTCTCCATCAACTGCGGATTCCAAACATTACTTAGGCCCCAAGGAATCATATTTCAGAGAAGAAGTTTCTTTTGTTTCTTACGGGGAAGAAATTGAAATGAGAAGCTAACGGCCGGTGTTCCTGAGGAGACTTTTGTTGTTGCTGCTCTTGAATGATTTCTTGCTGTTGTTGTGATTTCATCTCTTGTTGCTTCTTCCGTTTTCGATTATAAAACTGTAAAGTCGAAGACGATCGTTGTATATCATATATATACGCATTACAAGCGATAAATCTTAGAGATGCATAACCTTTTGGTGATTCACAATTCAAAAATACCTGGTCAAGTTTGAAACGAATCTCATTCCCCTTCTTCTCAACACCTCCCTGTTGCTCCACATTTTGTTGATCTCGACCCTCTGTTTCGTCGTTGCTTTGTCGCTGCAGATTGTCTTGAGCCTCTTTCCTCTGCTTCTCAATCTCTTCTTGTAAATCTTGAGCATCAACGCTGGGATTCTCTGGAACGTCCTACGATGTTTTGTTTGAAGAAAAATCAACAAGTTAGGTCAAGGACTCAGGATCATCGAAAACAACATAAGAAGAAAAGTCAGATTCTTTAGTTACCCTCTTCTCTGGCCTGGATGACTCTGACTCTGTTTCTTGTATGAAATTTTCGTCTTCTTTCGATTTATTGGAAGATGGAATAGACCCAATAGAGCTTTGCCTCTCATCTTCGTCTCCTTTCTTCTGAGGAATTTCGTATTGATCACTAAGTTTTAGCATAATAGCCCATAACGAAGAACAGAGCACGTTCTTGTTCAGTTTCTTGTTTACCTTGGTTTCTCTAACGGATCTCGACTCTGCTTCATCGCTTCTTCTTCTCTTAGCTTCTGGCAGATTCTCTGGAGCGTCTGCCATTATGTTGATAGTAAGTAGTACTCGTATCTGTTTCTTCTTTCTTCAATGCCAACAATCTTCTCTATTCCTTCTCTGTTCGCTGGAAATCAAATCAAAGAAAGGGTTTCATTCTTTTGTTTTTCTTCTTAATCTAAAAGTAATACTCAAACGTCTGTATAACAGTTTCTGTACCCGACGTCCAGGATATATATACAGGCATAATTTGTGGACAAATAGAACGAATATAAATATTCGGCACTACTTGACTCTCATCTCGGTTTTTGTTCTTTTTTTTGTTTTCTTTCAATTGGCGCTAAAATGATTATGCGTATATTTATGGTTCTTTTTTTTCTTCAACAAATTACTTTTAATCGAATAATCGGCCACGTCACTTACTCGCACCCACCACATAAACCATTTAA